>BQNB010106169.1:0-23445 GCA_026074375.1 Tanacetum coccineum | reverse complement strand
CACAATCTTGGTTTCGACGAAAAACAGTTTGTATAAAAATTTGTTAATTAAATTAATCCAATTTAAACAAAAAAGTGCTTTAATTCTGTTACACATAATCTGTTTTAAGCTTGTAGGGAAACATGTACAATTTTATTAAAATAAAATCAGATTACAATTAATAAATAATTAACAGAAAATAAATAACAGAAAATAAAACAGACAGAATAGGGTAGTAGCAGAAGACTGACACTATGAACGATAAATAAAGAAAACAGTCTAAAGGACTTACTAGATCACCATTACGGAAACACTCTTCGAGGCACGTGTTTGACACGCTTAGCACTAAAGAGCCGAGGCACGTGTTTGACACGCTTCCCTTAAAACAGATTTGTTGTCTGTTTCCCAGGGTACAACAACCGAAACAGTAAGTTGTACTGCCGGACTTAACAAAATGCCTAGAATATCATCTTTCCATATGTGTACTTTATAAGTTGGAAATCAATAATACTTATTGATTTTGATGTGTGTCAAAGCTATGGAATTAATGCCTCTATTTATACACTATAGAGTCTTCACAAGTTTACTCATCTCACCGACGTGGGATAGAAAATAAACATAAATTCCTCTTTAAGCATGATACCGAATGCCTAACTTTGAGACGCGATATCTCATTCACATCAACTCTATTTTGGACACGTAAAAGTTCATTGCAAAGTTCTCTACAAGGAGAATGCAAACGTACAAACTATTACTTATATATATGACACGTACATATAGATAATTGTGTCCAAAGTTGGTCAAAAAATCACTTTGCCAACCAAATTTTCCTACAACTTCAAGAAACTTCACAGACCGTGTTCCATTGACAGCTACAACACCTTTATCTCCTTTTAAAGAAAACAACTCCATGTAATATCGATGTACGTCATCATCATGAATGTCATCTGGGACAATAGCTTTAAGAAACATGTCCTCGATGCCATTACCATAAATTAAAAACATTACGTAATAATAAAAATATTATGTTAACATAATAATGTTATGGTAATGCATTAACCACTGCTATTACCAGGAATCGTATCTTTACGAAAAACTTTAACCACATTTCTCATTGTAATGTTAAGATAATGCATGAATGGTTTAGGAGAAAAAACTAAAATATTAGCAAGTATTAAAGCAACTCCTACAGTAATATCCTTTCTATGACACCACCCGTCCCAATGACTTTGTAATGTACTGCTTCCAGATAAATCATTGTACATACAGAGAGAGATCGTTTCATAGTCATGTGGGAGATAACTAATCGCATTTGAAGAAACAAGATTCACTATTGAAACAACTTGGTCAAAGTTCTCTTTTTCAGGAAAGTGTTTGATGGTATCCCAAACTCCCAGTTTACGTGACACCCATTAGCATTTACATAGTCGTGGGTTATCCTCAACACCCACTCTTATTAATCCTCCATCATCACCCACATCCTCAACCACTTTCTTCATATGTAGACATTACAACCCCATCCAAACCATGTAGAACATCCTTTTGTTTAAGCTGCATTGGGCAAGCTCTTGAACAATAACCGCAGGGTAGAGGACGGGTATTATCCTAAATGGAATTTAGGGTTTTTGGGGAGACGGTTCAACAGGTGTTTGGATACTGGGGACGCTTATCGGGTGTTACAATTGAAGTTCAAATTCATCTATATTCAAGACTGTGTTGCCCATGGATTATTTTCCGTTATTGAGATTGAAAATCCATTTGAGAGTGTTGGATTAAAAGTTTGTTTAATGTGAGAAAATGAAGAATGGTGTATGGTTATTGAGATTGAAATCCATTTGAGATAGTTGGATAAGAAGTTGTGTGAGAAAATGAACAATGGTAAAGGGGTATTTATAACGGAAAAGTATCCGTTGGAATTTAAAATTTGAAAATACAATACATAATTTAAAATAACAATCCTAGATTATTATTCTGACTCATATTCTGAATCATATTTCACCCCAAATTCCAACATGAATTCCTCATCATCAGCTTGTTTTTGCCTAATTTTCTCCTTCCGTTCTTTTTCATCCCTTGCTTCTTCTTCTAATGTCTCTCTTAAAGCTTCTTCATCTAGATTTAGTTGATATAGCTCTTTCTCAGTAAGATATACATCACATATCTCATGGGTCTGTGATGACGAACCACCTATATGGGTTTGTGAGCGGTAGTTGTATTTTTCCTGTAGCCAAACTAATTTAGCGTTTATTTGTTTTTCTATTTTTTACGCCTTTCTATACATAGAAATATTCAGCTCGTAATCTTTATCATATCATTCTTTTAAGTAATTTTCTACTTTTAGACTATTGTCCCTTACAATAAGGCTACGACTCTCTTGTGGTATGTCATTACATGTTCACCGTAATGGCTTTTCCTAATGATCGTTCTCTTAGTTGTGCAATGCATCGTCAAAAATTGCTAATGCTAAATCTAAAAAATCGCTTCTGACGTCCATATCTTCGTCAATGAGTTTTTGAAAGACAAAGTTTGGATTTCATCGCTCGGTTTGTGAAACCGAAAACCAGAGACCATTTTAAAATGGTTTATGAAAGTGTATATAAAAATGAGAGTTGTTGTATAAAAATGAGTGAAACATGTTGTGGGTATTATTTATAGTGTTAAAAAGAAGGTTTTTTGAACAAGATAAAAAACAATTTAAAAAATGGAAACGGAAATAAATATTAATTGGGCTCACATTTGATCACTCACTAATGGTGAGTGGGTTCACCTTCACACTTTCTCCTAAAGGTGAGTGGTTCACCTTCACCTTACTCACTCACGGGCGAGTTTGAGAGTTCGGCGTAAGGTTCACCATGATGAACGGTAAAAGGTGAGGTGAAAAACCTCCCACTCCGTCGAACCTAAGTGATTTGATTTAGTATGTTACTTCTGTTATCTCACATTTGAAGTAACACAAAGATAATGGCCCACTCTAGCCCTATATAGTATAAACAAATACCCTATTACTATGTTAAACAGTTTTTATTGGGCCTACTCTTTTAAAATTGTTAACACGTAGTCAGCATACAAAATTGGTGGCCCTACAAACTAGGAGGCCCTGTGCCACTGCTTCGGCTGCACCTCCTGACAGCCGGCCATAAGTTTTGGATTGATGATAGAAAACAGTAAAAGAATAACGAAGGATATTGGTTCTTGATACCTTGCATTGTCGCGGACCTCGAGATCAGGATAACGAACGCTAGTAAATGCAAGAAGTCGAGATAGTCCAAGGAAGTATCGAGATGTTTGATGTCAGTATAGTCCGACAAAGAACAAGAACTTTACTTCCCTGAGACCAAGATCTCAATCCTGTGTCTGGACCATGTTTTTTAACTAGAATACTCATGTATTTACCATATAGGTCGAGCAATCCACTTGGTGGAACCGTCTCATTTTCAGCAATTTTTCAAAAAGTGGGAAATAAGATCCCAGTCGATAGTCTATGTCAACATTTGGAAGCAAATGATTACTAAATGTCTGAAGCAGGCGCACTCCAAAAAAGCGGTGCTTATGACACTTTAGCAAGCGGTTGACAAATGCAACAATAACGGGAATCAAGCCGCGGGACTCTAATGTCATAGTCACTAGCCCCCTCTGCACAATGAAAGTTAAATGCATAGATATAAGAACAACACTGATTTAGTCTTCATAGGGTATAAAAATGCCATTTCACTAATTTAGGTATGCGATAGATATCTATGGCCCCTAAAATGGCGTTTTTACTTGCTCACAGATACTTCTATCTTTTGATGATCTATCGGGCCCCTTTTCAATCTAAAAATGGCCGTTATTACTGGCTACAAGTACTTATATATTTTGACAATAAAAGGTTCGTTTAATGTACAGATTAGCTTATTACAGATCGGGTACAAAAACATCCTATAATTTCAACACAAATTATTTTAGCTTATGAAGTTTTTAGATAGGTCTAAAGGGAAAAGTAAATATACTGATTCATAAGGCAATATTAAGAGGGTAGGGTATGGCATGCACCAAAATTAAAACGGGCATCACAGGATAGCACATCACGCTTTTCACTCTCTCACTCAAAAAAAGTAACTCCAATCACTCATAAACACACTTCACCTCCTTCACTTTGGGTCTTTCCCCACAACTAACTATTTTTTTTTCTTTCAAATTTTTTTACAACAAATTTCGGAAATTAAAAATACAATACGCGGAATTATACAAAAATTAAAATGCAATCGGGCAACTTATTAAATTACAATACGGAAAGGCTTTAATCTGATGACTCGTAATCTGAATCAATTCTGGATAGTTGGATAAGAAGTTGTGTGATATAATGAGGAGGATCGGTTTGAGATAATTTAAAACGAATTAACATAGAACCGTTTGAATTCAAAAAATTTGAAAAATTTAAAGTATATAAAGAATATTTAAAATACCATTATATTTTAACAACATTAATTTAAAACAACTTTTCATTAAATAGGTCATAGTTTTATTAAGATCTGATGTACTCGTAATCTGAAATCAATTCGTGACCCTCCACAATTGTCAAAACGTATTCATTTTCATTCAGCTTTGTTTTTGCTTAATCTTATTCCTTCCCGTGTTGTTATTGCAGCATTGCTGTTCTTTTGTGGTTTCTCATAAGGCTTCTTCATCTAGATGTAGTTGATATAGCTCTTTCTTAGTAAGATATAAATTAGCATGTGATGATGAACAACTACACTTTCTTGTGAGCGTCTTATATAGTAAGTGTATTGAATTTTCTAAGTGCCAAGGCCTACTTAAAATTCAGAAATAGCTCGTTTTGACGAACGCCGTTATTCTTCGTCAATTAGTTTTTTGAACCTCACAGCTTCGACTTTAGATCGGTTATGTAAAATGAACAAGACATTTAAAAATCTTCGGGTGTTATCTAAACAAAACGAACCTATATACCAAGCATCCTATAAGGATATTTCATAATGTATCTGAATTATTTTGTATTTAGGTACATGTGATAAGAAAGCTGAAACCAAAAATACGGGACCATGAACCGACCGATTATAGTGGGTGTTAGGTTCGGTTTCAACGGTTCTTAGTTGTGTTTTTTTTAAGTTTTAGCTTGAAAGGAAACTGGAAAAACCGTGATTCATATTAAAACCAAAAAACCGTAAAACCGACTATTGCGTTCGATTCGGTGTTGGGTTGGTTTTGCCGTAGCCCTTGAAATTAGGAGTCCAAAGTAACTCTTTCAAATATTCGTATAAGCAAAATTTGTGGTACCTCCCATGTACATAGAAAAGTCCGTCGTAAATAAGTCGATGAAAAAAAAAACAAAAATACTCATTATTGCACCTGGGATGTGTAAAGTCCTTCAATCCACACCATTAAAATAAATCAACGGTCCTTGTTCCCGATCCATGTGAACATAAACCAACCAATCACAAATTCACAATACACCTCCACTTACCTTTTAAAACCATCCCAGTTACTACAGTTCACCCATCTAAAAAACACACACATTACAAAAAATACACATAGAAAAAACAGAATGGGTCAATGTGTGTCGTCCTCGTCGTCGAACGGAGGTGTAGCTCCAGAACCTCCAACAGCCGTACCCATGGTATGTATGTAGAAAAATAATACTCCATCTCCTGAAATCATATTATTTCCTAATATGTCTTTGTTTGTTTCTTATGGCATACGTTACGATCCGGATCTCATCACAGAAAAATGAGGGAAAAAATCGCAGATGCGCTGCTAAAGTTATGGGTGATATTTGGAGAAGGTATGATTTTGTTTGTGATGATTGAATTGAATATTCTTGTGTTAAGATTAATATAATTCCATTGTTGGTTGGTTGGTTAGTTATAGCCTTTATGGGGGCAACTTTATTTAGGCACACTTGACATGTGTGGTAGAAGTATGCAATGGTATGTAGAGATTGACGCTATTTGGATCTTGTTGAAGAAGCCACATAAGTTGTTGTTTATTTAATGTGAAAGTCTAGTTTATTTTGTCTGTTATTGTGGTCAAAATGTCTAATAATACCCATCGACAGTCTCAAAATTGTCCCGACTTCACCAAAACGTACTAAATTCGTCCTACTTACACCAACGTACTGTAGATTATTTTGACTCTATCAACCACATAAGGCGGTTTTGCTTATCCATGTCATATTTATTTTTTTATTTTTCATATAGTTTGTCCACATATGCCACTTATCTTTCTCTTCATCTCTCCTCACACCACTCATCTTCATTGCCCACCCCTACCCATTCATTCTTCCCACTGCCAAAATGGAAAACACCCCAAGTGATGATACTCTTGTATGCCCAAGTCAACTCATGTCGGCTAAGTAACATACTATCAAGGGGGCATAACCTCTTCAGTAAACAAAAACCCTTTTATCTCACAAAAACATATAAATACACATCATCCAGATCAAAACTCCCACCACCAACCTATGCTCTCAACTGAGGTCGTCACCACCAACCGGTGTCACCACGGTCGCACATCACCACCGCAATATCGTCGACCACCGGGATCCTTCACTTCAGGGGGTACGTCACCCTTTGACCCCTAACCACCATAGAATAATACCAACGCGAATAATCAAAGCTCAACAAAAGAGTTTTTCAAAATCTTGAGGTATTTTTTTTTTTTATAGATTTATAGTTTTTATTTGGTGATCCTCAGCCCACCAAGCCACAACACCACCCACGTCCTAGCCTCCAATGATCAGAAACCTCACAACATCCCGAAACCCATTGGCTACGATAAAACCCCGCCACCAATTTAACCAGGACCCACCAAAAAAACCCGAAGTTATTCTTAAGGTTTTGAGGTCTATTTTATTTATAAGTTTTTAGTAGTTCTATTTATCTTTTTTTTCCAGATTTGGTAGGTGTTAGGTCTTCTGCGCCAGCACCTTGCCAGGAATCCCCTTTGCCGCCGTTTCATTTTCTTTCTTATCTGCTGCCACTTGGAAAATTTGGATTTCGTTTCAAATTTTTTTACTGAATGGTGTAATTCATAGTTCATTCTTTTTTTGATTTGTTATGCTGAAAGCTTTCGGTGGTGCGTTTGTATGGTGGTGGGGGTTGGTTCTTTTGATGGTGTTAGGTTACGGCAGGCGGTGGGTTTGATTGGGTATACGTTAGTGGTTGTGGTGTAGGTTTTTAGAGAGAGTGAGAGGTGAACGTGTGTGTGTGTGTTTTGGAGAGAGAGAGAGGGAGAATTGGTGATTTGTTGGTGGATGCTAAATAGTCGGGACCTTCTATGACTTCTTCTTTTTAAGTGGGAAAGCCTCACGCTGTCATGACTTAGATATTAAAATAAAACCGTTGTCAGACGTGGAGGGTAGTTGTAACTGACACGGTGTTAAGTAAAATTGTATAATTTGAGTGATATCGGTACAAAAATTGAAAGTTCGTTGGTTTTTTGTTTGTAGTGAGGACGCAATTTAGTTCGTTGGTAAAGTCGGGACAATTTTGAAACTTCGTTGGTATTTTATGACATTGACCCTTAATTTTATGGTTAGTGGATGACAAGTACTATGTAAATGCTTTTTAATTAATTATTCCATTAAGCTCTATGTAATTATGAATGAAGCTTTTTATGTTGGCAAGTTTAAAGTGATGAGAGACATAATAATGTACAATTGTTCTATGCGTTTTTTACTACGATAACTTTAAGGATGAATCTGGGATGATTTTGTTTCGATTAGTTGGTTTTGCTGGTGTAATTTTTTTTTACTAGTTCATAAAACATGTTTGATGGAAACTGTGATTTAGATAGCTAGGTTCCTAATCTATATGCGACAATATAGGCTATATTGTCGCATATAGACAAAGAACCTAGCTATCTAAATATTAGTTTCCATCAAACATGTTTTATGAACTATTATAAAAATTTATATTGTCTATATGCGACAATATACAAATGCGTTGACTTGCATCCTAAACATACAAATGGAACATTTGGGGAGGTATTTTATGTTGGTGTATATTAGAAATGCTTAATGCAGTGTAAAACTAAAAACTTTAATGAAAAGTGAAATAAATAGTGAGGAATTATAAAAAAAACAATACAGTAAGGATTGTTATCTTTGTCACTATCCTGTTTTCCCAAAAATAAGACGCTTTGTCTTTCTTTTAAAGAAAGTAGCAAAACTTGTTTTAGCACTAAGATTGTTGGTCTCTTCCAAAGAAAAGAACGCAGTAACTAAGTAACAATCGATCTACAGCTTATAGTCTTTTTGTTGAATTCATGGGTGGTTACAACGGTTAATTAGATGACTTAGATCTCGTAAATAACACCGAACGTTCAGAAAGTTTCAAGAATCACACGATCCCCAACTTAATTTAAGTTTAAGATGCCAGCGAACAAAGTTCAAAGGAGATGCTGGTTAGTCTCTTGTCTTGTTCTTCATAATAATTTATCTCTAAACTTATATTTCTTGTTGTTTTGATATAATGTTGCAGAAACGGAAGGTCTAAACAAGTACAATGTCTTATTGAGAACCACCAACACCACTCAAGAAGAACTTTTGGTTGACGTCAGAGTTAGAGTTAAAGTTCGGGGTTCCACCAATGTTTTTGTAGATGCTTTGGAGTCATTAGAGGAGAAAATGGTTGGAAGATACCCTATTCTACAAACTCTTGGATATGGGCCGTAATATCCAAAACAATGCCCTCATCAAAAAGTTGGCTACTATGTTTAATACGGAAGACCATTGTATCGAACTTGAGGGTCAAAGGCATGTACTCACACTTGAAGATGTCACTGAAATTTTGGGAATTGTAGATGGGGAGGAGGAGGAGGAGATTAAGATGCCTAAGAGAGGTCAAACTACAGATGTACCAAGTTGGCTTAAGAAAGACTTTGTTGAGAGAGGAAAAAAAAGGATCTACATAGATAAGGTTAAGACACACTTGAGGGAGAGCTGGTGGATAAAGGATGTAGTGTAAGGCTAATAACATGTAAGAGCGTTTTACAGTATCTCAGCTCTCCCTCAAGTGTGTCTTAACCTTATCTATGTAGATCCCTTTTTTCCTCTCTCAACAAAGTCTTTCTTAAGCCAACTTGGTACATCTGTAGTTTGACCTCTCTTAGGCATCTTAATCTCCTCCTCCTCCCCATCTACAATTCCCAAAATTTCAGTGACATCTTCAAGTGTGAGTACATGCCTTTGACCCTCAAGTTCGATATTATGGTCTTCCGTATTAAACATAGTAGCCAACTTTTTGATGAGGGCATTGTTTTGGATATTACGGCCCATATCTATGAGTTTGTAAAATGCGGTATCTTCCAACCATTTTCGCCTCTCGGCCTCTAATGACTCCAAAGCATCTACAAAAACATTGGTGGAACCCCGAACTTTAACTCTAACTCTGACGTCAACCAAAGGTTCTTTTTCTTCTTGAGTGGTGTTGGTGGTTCTCAATAAGACATTGTACTTGTTTAGACCTTCCGTTTCTGCAACATTATATCAAAACAACAAGAAATATAAGTTTAAAGATAAATTATTATGAAGAACAAGACAAGAGACTAACCAGCATCGCCTTTTGATCTTGTTCGCGGCATCTTCAAACTTAATTAAGTTTGGGGATCGGTTGATTGCTTAAACTTTCTGATCGATCGGTGTTAATTTTACGAGATCTAAGTCATCTAATTAACCGTTGTAACCACCCATGAATTCAACAAAAAGACTATAAGCTGTAGATCGATTGTTACTTAGTTACTGCGTTCTTTTCTTTGGAAGAGACCAACAATCTTAGTGCTAAAACAAGTTTTGCTACTTTCTTTGGAAGAAAGACAAAGCGTCTTATTTTTGGGAAAACGGGATAGTGACAAAGATAACAATCCTTACTGTATTGTTTTTTTTTATAATTCCTCACTATTTATTTCACTTTTCATTAAAGTTTTTAGTTTTACACTGCATTAAGCATTTCTAATATACACCAACATAAAATACCTCCCCAAATGTTCCATTTGTATGTTTAGGATGCATTTCTTTGTCTATATGCGACAATATAGGGTATATTGTGGCATATAGATTAGGAACCTAGCTATCTAAATCTCAGTTTCCATCAAACATGTTTTATGAACTAGTAAAAAAAATTTACACCAGCAAAACCAACTAATCGAAACAAAATCATCCCAGATTCATCCTTAAAGTTATAGTAGTAAAAAACGCATAGAAAAATTGTACATTATTATGCCTCTCATCACTTTAAACTTGCCAATATAAAAAGCTTTATTCGTAATTACATAGAGCTTAATTGAATAATTAATTAGAAAGCATTTACATAGTACTAGTCATAAAATTAAAGACAATAATAAACCTAACTTCACATTAATAAACAACCAACTTAGGTAGCTTCTACATGATCCAAATGCTTAATCTCTACATATCTTGCATACTTCTGTAGACACATGTCAAGTGTGCCTGGAACAAAGTTACCCATCATAGAAATTTCCAGCCCATCTTCATTAGTATTAAACCTTCTGTGCCCTGTAACCAAATGAAATTATATTAATCTTAACACAAAAGTATTCAATTCAATCATACCTTACAAAATCATACCTTCTCTAAATATAACCCATAATTTTAGCAGCGCAGCTACAATTTTTTCTTTTTTTCTTTCGTTAGAGATTCTGATTGTAAACGTCTGCCATAAAAAAACAAAATAAGACATGTTGGTGTGGTAGGTGTAACGCCCGTTGCCCGTTAAGGTATTATTATAAATAATAGAATTTAATTATTTAGAATGTAAGTTATAGGAAGAATGGTAAAGTTATAAGTTAGAAATAAATAAGAGAAAAGTTAACTAAATATAAATGCATAGGTAAGAGGAAAAAGACTTTAGGGGTTAATATTTCCATGTAACCAAACTTAATTATATATATATATATATATATATCAATTTAGAAAAAGGGCAGTTAGTTATTTTCTAGAAAATTCTGTAAGTGTGTGTGTGGGTTGTTACTGTCGACATAAACAAGGAAAAAGGAGGGAAGAACAAGAATTAATCAATTGGTAAAATTAATTAAAGAAGAAGAATAATCAAGCTATTAGGAGTCATTAATTATCATCCTCTCATCAAGTAAGTAACTTCTTAATTTTAAAATTAGGGTTCTTGTTATGAAATTGGGTAAATAATTAAGGGTTAATAATTCATGGTTCTAAAAATGAGTTAGTTGTGATTAGGGTTATTTTCCTCAACTAGGAAGCTAAAGAGGATTCAAGCTTTGTGTGCAATTAGGAATTTAGAGACATAATTGAGGTAAGTATATTGACTAAACTTATAAATGGATTCATAATGTTAATTATGATATTTGTGATGTAATGTTTAAGGAGTTGTGAATGTTTGTTTAGCTTGAATCCAATGCTAGAATTAATGTTAGCATATTTATTATGCTTGTTTAAAGGTATGTTTGAATGATTGATTTACTCCTTGTTGTGTTATGGTTAGTTTAATTACTAGCTATAACATATTTTAATGTAGTTTATGTCAAGTGCTTACTAAGCTTTTGCTTATAGTTTAGTGGATGAATGTTCTTGTAGGTCCAAGTGGTGTGGAGAAAGGTAAGGAAAAGGATTAGTGATATGATGATGGACTAGTCGATCTTAGTAGTTGAAGAGTGGCATATGTGGACAAACTATATGAAAAATAAAAAAATAAATATGACATGGATAAGCAAAACCGCCTTATGTGGTTGATAGAGTCAAAATAATCTACAGTACGTTGGTGTAAGTAGGACGAATTTAGTACGTTTTGGTGAAGTCGGGACAATTTTGAGACTGTCGATGGGTATTATTAGACATTTTGACCACAATAACAGACAAAATAAACTAGACTTTCACTTCACATTAATAAACAACAACTTAGGTGGCTTCTACAAGATCCAAATGCTCAATCTCTACATACCTTGCATACTTCTACACACACATGTCAAGTGTGCCTAGAATAAAGTTGCCCTATAAGGCTATAACTAACCAACCAACCAACAATGGAATTATATTAATCTTAACACAAGAATATTCAATTCAATCATCACAAACAAAATCATACCTTCTCCAAATATCACCCATAACTTTAGCAGCGCATCTGCGATTTTTTCTCTTTTTCTTGTGTTAGAGATCCGGATCGTAAACGTATGCCATAAGAAACAAACAAAGACATATTAGGAAATAATATGATTTCAGGAGATGGAGTATTATTTTTCTACATACATACCATGGGTACGGCTGTTGGAGGTTCTGGAGCTACACCTCCGTTCGACGACGAGGACGACACACATTGACCCATTCTGTTTTTTCTATGTGTATTTTTTGTAATATGTGTGTTTTTTAGATGGGTGAACTGTAGTAACTGGGATGGTTTTAAAAGGTAAGTGGAGGTGTATTGTGAATTTGTGATTGGTTGGTTTATGTTCACATGGATCGGGAACAAGGACCGTTGATTTATTTTAATGGTGTGGATTGAAGGACTTTACACATCCCAGGTGCAATAATGAGTATTTTTGTTTTTTTTTTCATCACTTATACGGACGGACTTGTACATGGAGGTACCACATTTTTTGCTTAATTTAGTTTGAAGTTACTTTGGACTCCTAATAGGGCTAAGCATAACAAACCCAAAACCGAATCGACCATAGTCGGTTCGGTTTTTGGTTTTATATAATCACGGTTTTCAGTTTCCGTTCAAGCTAAAACTTAAAAAAACACAGCAAACCGTTGAAACCGAACCGACACCAACTTCGGTCGGTTCTTGGTCCGTATTTTGGTTTCAGCTTTCTATCAAAATGTACCTAATTACAAAATAATTCAATACATATATGAAATTCCTTATAGTGAGGCTGGTAGTATAGGTTGCGTTTTGTTTAGATAACACCCGAGATTTTTAAATGTCTTGTTCACTTTTACATACCGATTCTAAAGTCGAAGCTTTGGTTCAAAAACTAATTGACGAAGATAACGGTCGTCAAAACGCGATTCTGAATTTAGCCTTGCAATTTGAAAATTCATACACTACTAACGCTCACAAGAAAGTGTAGGTTGTTCATCATCACATGCTAATTTATATCTTACTAAGAAAGAGCTATATCAACTACATCTAGATGAAGAAGCCTTAAGAGAAACACTAGAACAAGCAATGGATGCAAAAGCACGGGAGGAGAAGATTAGGCAAAAACAAGCTGATGATGATGAATTATTTTTGACATTTGGGAGGGTCAGAATTGATTCAGATTACGAGTCATCAGATTAATAAACTAGGACCTATGTTAATGTAATGTTGTTTTAATTTAATGTTTTAAATAAAGTATTGTATTTTAAATATCGTTATTACTTTATATTTTCAAATTTTGAATTCAAACAGCTAGTTATTTCGTTATAAATACCCTCACCATCTCCTCATTATATCACACAACTTCTTATCCAACTATCCAAATGGATCCTAATTTCACTAACGAAAATAATCCATAGGAATACAGTCTTGATAAGACGATTATGATCTAAATTTAACACCTGTTCTGCGTTCGTCTAGTAGCGCACGCGTTGAACCATCTCCATACACCCTGAATCCAGTTAGGATAATACCCGGTCCTGCGGGTCTTGTTCAACGAGCCAAACAGCTTAAAGAAAATGTTTTTATTCTTGATCTAGATGGGGCTTTAATGTCGACACAAGAATATATGCAGAAAGTTGTTGAGGATGTGGGTGAGGATTCTGATTTTAATAGTGGGGCGTGGATTATCGCCTCTAACTATGTGCTTTCTACTGGTGGCACTGTAACTCGATGTTTGGGAGACATCGACAACTTTCTGGAAAAGGGAAAACTTGCACAAGTTGTTGCAATAGTCAAGACTTGTTCTTCGAATGCTCTTGGCGATCTAAATGTAACTATGAAAGATCTCTCAGGTACTGTACGTGGAACAGTACATTACAAAGTCCTTGATGTGGGTACTTATGGAAAGGATATTCATGTAGGAGCTGCTATGATACTTGCTAAGGTCTCTGTTTTTACTCCTAGACCATCAGAGCATTACCTTAACATTAGAAAGAAAAATGTGGTTAAGGTTTTCCGTAAGGATACGGTTTCATTAGCTTAAAATTATTATGTAATGTTTTTTATATTATTGTAATTTTTAAATTCCGTATTGTATTTTTAAATTATGTATTGTAATTTTCAATTTTGAAATAAAACAAGTACTGTTCCAACGGCTAGTATATGTGTTATATTTTCAAATTTTAAATCCAACGGCTAGTATTTCAATTTACCCTATAAATTCCGTATTGCACTTTTAATTTTTGTATAATTTCGTATTTTATTTTTAATTTCCGTATGTTTGTATTTTTAATTTGTGTGAAATAAATTATGTTTGTGTGAAAAAAATTGAAAGAAAAAAAAATAGCTAGTGGTGGGACCCAAATGAAGAGGTAAATGTGTGTTATGAATGAAGAAGTATTTTTGAATGGGAGTGAAATGCTGATGTGACAACCTGTGAGGCCCGTTTTGTTTTGTGGCTTAAGCCACCATACCCTTTACTCTTACCATCAGAACACAATTATCATTAAAAAATCACGATCTAGTGGTACAAAAAATGACGTGTGATAAAAAACCACTGTTCATTGTTTTTCAAGACATACAAAAATAACCAACCTTAGATGTGGTACAAGTGGATGTATAATACTGGTGTTTACTTATACGATTAATGATTTGATTGGTTAGTTTAAAATTTTACTACGTAAAAGGTTTAGAGAGCAAAGCGCATATTACATTTGTCTATACATTTTTGGATCAGTCATGGATTTAAGGCTGAACGGTATGGGGGTAAAACTCACCTCGTGAGTTTAAAAGTCACGCGCGAGTTTTATTCTGACGACAAAAGTCACGCGCGAGTTTCCCAACATAGGGTGACTAACTCACCTTCGGTGAGTTACAAAAATGTGAGCCACCTCTTATATTATGCTGTTAACTTTAAATTTTATTTTTTTTACATAACCTCATTTTTTATTATAAAATACTAAACTAATTCACTTATTGTATAACATCTCTCCCGATTTTATATACATTCTCTTTAAACTTCACACTTTCAAGTTTATTTTTCAAAAAAATGTTCACACCAAAAACACTCTCGACCCATCAACGTTCAAACAATAAACACCACCCGAAGCTATTTGCTGACACCCGAAGGCAAGTTTATACTCGGAAACCCATTCTTCGAACCTACAACGAACTTATTCAGCACTTCATACTATTATATTCAACCTTACCCATAACCATCATACAGAAACACCGGCACGAAAATAATAGGGTTTCACGGTTTCGGCGCCAACCAACGCGTTTCAGGATTACTCGTCACAACCAAGCGTTTTCCCATTTAGCCACCGTAACTACGTCTCACAAACCCAAATGAGTGGTTCGTCATCACAACGACGTACGGATCCACTCATGTCTCCGATTCATGCATTTCTAGTCGAATAAATGTATACGCCTCAATTTTTGGACTCTTTTAAAAACATCGGTTATTCGCAAGAACCCAATCGTGAAGAATCTCACATTGAAGTAGTCGCGACCTCACCACCGAAGACGAAGAAGCCGACTAGAGCCGCCTTAAGAGGATGATTCAAAGCAATGGCGCACCCGGCAGGAATGCAGTTGTGGACCACATGAGGACAGAAATTGTGTTGGCTTAAAGGTTGGGTTGACGTTTCCGAAAACAGTAAGCTTGGTAACTCGAGGAAGGAAGCTGGATTTTGGTGTGCGGTTTTGGCGTACATGGAGAGCAAAACAAAACAATACGTTCATCGAACGTACGATATGGTGCGCGGGAAATGAAAGACGGTGCACCCGGCCGTGGTTTGGTTTTGTGGAGTGTACGATAACGTCATGCGTAGGGCGCATGAGAGTAGAGCCGAAGACGAAGATTACTTTAATATGGCACTTATGGACTATCAAGATGAAACCGGAACCATGTTTAAATATCGTCATTGTTGGGAGAATTTAAAAAATCGTCCGAAATGGAAGCAAAGTGAATTTCCAAAATTTGCGGCAAAGTCTGAGGGAGGTAGCAAGAAATACAAGTCATCTGGTTCTAGTTCGTTCAACATAGAGTCTGAGGACGCTAGTATTAATCTGAATACTAATGTTGGCGACAACGATGAAGATGAGGTGCAGGAAATTCGACGACAAATGGGCAGGGACAAAGCGAGAGATGCTGCAAAAAAAAGGGAGAGCATCGGGATCGTCAAATATGAATAACGAAGGAGGGAGGAAGCATTAGCTAGGTTGATGGTAAACGAGATGACAACTCAGAGATGAACTAACGCGAGGCATTTTTGAGATCAGAGAAATGAGGGCGGTGGGAAACGTCATGAACGGGAGTTGGCCAGTTTGGCAGTATCCTATCTGAATACTAATGTTGGCGACGACAATGAAGATGAGGTGCAGGAATTCAGACGACAAATGGGCAGGGACAGAGCGATGAGATGCTGCGAAAAGAAGGGAGAACATCGAGTGCATTGGATCGTAAGTTTAAATACGACGAGCATTGGCTAGGTTGATGGTAACCGAGATGACAAAACTCAGGTAGAAAGAAACAACGGCGTATGCATTTCTTGAGATCAAAATGTGGGAGTGGAAAGTACCATGAACGGGAGTTGCCAGCCTTAGGAGTATCGTTTAACGCCAGATGACTTTAAGATAAAGTTCTATCTCCAGCCATACGATCACTTGACCAAGGAGCAGCGGATGGCAATGAAAGAAGCAAGGGCGGAGATCAAGGCGAAGTATAAGTTGCCATATTCGTTTACGTTATTTATTTAGTACGTTTAAGTTTTTATTTATCTATGTATCGTATCGTTTTCATTTATCTGTGTATCGTTTAAGTTTTTAATTTATGAATAAAAGTTTTTAATTTAGTTTACATTTTTACTAATTTCGTGCGTTTATGTTAATATTTACGTTTTTAATTTATGAATAAAAATATTTAAATAAAAAAGATGGTGACGAAAGGTGAGTTTCAAAGTTGCCACTACGGTTGAAAGGTGAGTTGTAATGAGTTAAGTGAGAGGAGAGAGAAAGCTGATGTGGCGCTGAGGTGGAAGGTGAGTTTGGTTGTGCCATACCATCCAGCCTAAGCGTCATAAAGTAGATATCTAGTGAGAAGTAAATTTAAATAAGAAGTGATGAGAAGTGACTATAACTATATATTTGAGATGCAACGACTTGCATTAGATACATTTCTATTCATTTAGATGCACCCCTTTAAGTTTTGAAAATTTAATTTGAAGTAGGGGTGAGCAAAATGGACCGCAGATCGGACCGGACCGACTGAACCGAACCGAACCTGTTTCGGTCCAGTCCTCGGTCCATCATTTTCCTTATTTTTGATCCTTGGTCTGGTCGGTTCGATTCGGTCTCACGAAAAAACCGGCAATTGTGTCTTGTTGGACCGGACCGGACTGAAGACCGAACCGGACCAGACCATTTCGGTCCGGTCTTCAATCTGGTGTTTTGGACAATGTTGGTTTTGGACCGGTCCGATTTTGGTCGGTCCGGTTTTCAGACCGTGAGCCCGCCTAATTTGAAGCGTAAATGGTGCAAATTGATTTTTATGATTTCGGCATATGTGGAGGAACAAAGTAAAAGAGAAATCATGAAAGACATCTAATTAAAAGATAGAAAACACATTATGATGCATTATAATGCATCTAAGATTATAGAGATGAATATAATTTAAGTCGGTTCATCTTGGATATGCGGTTATAGTTACTTTCTATCATTCTTATTTTAAAATTACTTCTCATTTGATCCTAACTCAGTGATGATAAATGAGACTTAAGCCAATTGAAAGCCCATCTTAAAGTCTTAAATATATCAAGAACCCGATTAGCCAATATAGTCTTAAATGTATCAAGAACCCGATTAGCTAATATTTTAGCAAAACGAAGACGAAATTAAGGCAAGGGAAGTAGGGCTTCAACATCAAGGATACATGCAGACAGATTGCGATGAACATTTTACCCCTTTGAACCTCGTAAAAGGTTCCCTTGTACTGAAACTAAAATACATTATCACGCATCATTCTTATCTTATTGGTGAGTTGGTCCTAGGTTAGTCTCCCTGGCCTTTTGACCTCACTCAAGAAATCTCCTAAAACTTTAAAGGCATCACTATATTATACATATGTGGATTGGACTGGCCGTAATAGCGATATCTTAGACGCGTCTCGCTACCAATATGGCACCAACAAGACGCGTGCTTGTTGTTATGGCGACCCAAAGTAAACGCGTCTTCGAGGCACAAAATGAAGAACTAAGTCGACTTTGAGACCGAATCGTCAAAAGATTATATGGGCCTAAAAGCAAGTTGTGTGAGTGATTTAATTTAGGGCCCGTTTGGTATGTGGGTTTTGATGGGTTTAGTCTCAAAGACATCCACAACATGTTTGGTATCTTAAACTGATGTCACGGCATTAGGATGGTTACCAAATTCTCACCCACCCTAGTTGTTGGGTTTTGAGTACTTACATTTTTTTATATTTTAAAAATTCTCATCCATATGTTTTACTCATATATTATAGTGCTGAGCATCGGTTTAAAACCGAATCGAATCGAGAAAAACCGAACCGAACCGAAAACCGACTTTGAGGAAAACATGAACTGAAAGACGAACTGAAGTGAACCAAAACCGAACCGAACCGAGCAAAACCGAACCGAATAGATAGTTTAGGCGTATTTTTCTTGGTTTTAACCCGAAACTGAACCGAACCGAACATAACTGATCAAAACCGAAACCGAAAACCATTAATATACAAAACCGAAAATCGAACCGAAAATGGTCGGTTTGGTTCGATTTTTGGTTGGTTTTGCTCATCCCTGATATATTGTTTCATGGTTATTATTTTATTTAAAAAATCTATTTTATGCAATATTTATTTTTTAAAATAGGGTAAATTACACCGTTGGTCCCTTTACTCCACCCCGTTTGCCAGTTTGGTTCATAGATAATGGGGATTCTCATACGGGGTCCTTTTTTGACACTATTGTTACCCGTTTGGTCCCTGAGCCCCGGTATGCCTAACGACGGTTATTTTCATCGTTATCCAGGCCACGTCACCCTTCCAACGAAGGGTGCAATTGTCTTTTCACGTAAAATTTTCATTGCACCGTTGGTCCCTGACGACTTTGTTAATACAATGCTTTTTACTGTTCAAAATTTTGTGTTTTTCCGACTGCATGTTGGTCCATTTGAGGTGTATTTTCTCCCTTCCTGCCCTTCTCATTTATGACCGCCATTTTTTTCAAGAACCAAACATACCTAAAATTTATATCATCTACATCCCTAAAATCCTAAAAACAACAACAACAACATGCATAAATCAAAAGACTTGATTGAACTTCATTTTTGGCCAAATAGATTTACAAGTAACAGCTTCAAAAGATTAGATATACAACCATAATATATAAAAATCATTACATTTAACCATTAAAAAGTGACCTAACTACACCGATACCTTTATGAAAACCTTAATCATTTAAAATCCATTTTAGCCACATGACCTTCCCTCTCATGGACACCAGCCTAAGTTTTAGCCAACACTTCTGTCAAAGCGGCAAGCTTACCAGTTTCTCTACTAATTTTTTGTTCAAACAATCCAAAGAATCAACAGCCACCCCACGAGCTCCCAAAGCCTCCATCTCACCAATCAACACACGAAGCCTGGCGCTGCACCTCCTCAAGTCATCACAATGATCACGAAGAAAATTTAGAAACCCTTCTTCTTCGGAAATCTCTTACACAAACCAGAACCGCATACGCTTATGTAACTCCGTAGAACCGGTAATCTTTATAAGTTCATCCAAAACCCCGAAAGTGGCCATTCCTCAAAATTTTAAGTAAACAATTAAGATGTATCTCTGAGAAGAAAAGAAATGAGTGGGATAAGATATAAATAATTAAATCAAAATATCAATTTTCGTACATAGAATATGAGATGTGATCATTGCAAGTAGAAATTGAAGTGCCACCGTAACTGCATGCGATCATTTAAGTCTGGGTACAAAAGACTAAATTTCATGATCCGTCCTTGTTATTTACAAAACATCCCTACAATCCTAAAAACAACAACAACAACATGCATAAATCAAAAGACTTGATTGAACTTCATTTTTGGCCAAATAGATTTACAAGTAACAGCTTCAAAAGATTAGATATACAACCATAATATATAAAAATCATTACATTTAACCATTAACAAAACAAAAGTGACTAACTACCCGTTACTTATGAAAACCTAATCATTTAAATCCATTTTAGCCACATGACCATCCTTTTCATGGACACCAGCCTGAGTTTCAGCCAACACTTCTATCAAAGCGGCAAGCTTACCAGTTTCTCTAGCCTGAATTTGTTTCAAACAATCCAAAGAATCAACAGCCACCCCACGAGCTCCCAAAGCCTCCATCTCACCAATCAACACATGGCGCCTGGCGCTACGCCTCCTCATGTCATCACAACGATCATGAAGAAATTTTAGAAACCCTTCTTCTTTGGCAATCTCTTGCACAAACCAGAATCGCATATGCTTATGTAACTTCGTAGAATCGGTAATCTCCATAAGTTCATCTAAAACCTCGAAAATGGCCATTCAATAAAATTTTAAGTAAACAATTAAGATGTATCTTTGAGAAGAAATGAGTGGGATAAGATATAAATAATTAAATCAAAATATCAATTTTCGTGCATAGAATCTGAGATGTCATCATTGCAAGTAGAAAATGAAGCGCCGCCATAACTGCATGCGATCATTTAGATCTGGGTGCAAAAGACTAAATTGCATGATTCATCCTTGTTATTTACAAAATATTGCATGAATCGTCCCTATGTATTCAAGTATTTTTCCATTTAAACGAGTGTTGACTCCGTGTTTCCTCGAGACACAGATTTTTAAAAAATTTCCACACACACTCTATTTAATTCTCACTACCAAACCTGACTCTTTACTCTGAAAACCTAACAAACCCTAGATCAAACTTCATATCAATGGAAGATTCCTGGAAATCTATGGACTTGAATAAGTTTGTAGTAAAGGATGACATGATCGATTGTATTTTACACAAGTAGGGAGTAAGTGGCAGGTTCATGATGCTATAGCTGATGACATAATTGATGATTTATTGAAAAGAGAGTGGGAGAAACATCAGCGTATGAAATGTAAGTATACAAGGAATGTATTATCTTGCATGTTGTTGCTATTTCATTAACCTATTTTGCCAATTGTTCTTATTTTTTATTTTACCCATCATTTTAGTTGTGGCTTATATATTGAGTGTTCAGTATATGTGTAGATGACAAAAGAAAGGCAACAGAAATAAAGATTTTGGAGCTTCTTGAACAAAGGATTGAGAAAGTTGGAAAACATCTTAACAAGGAAAAACAGATAATGGATATTAACAAAGGAAGAGAAAATGGTGATGGAAAGAGGTAATAGTTCTTTCTGAGCATATTGCATACATATTGGATTGTTAAGGAGGGTAATTTACTCAATATAGTAATTAGGAAACTAAGTTTATAACTTAGTAGACTAAGTTTAAGAAATAATTGATTTAATCTAAACACCCCTTTAAGTTTAAGGTACCTTATAAAATAAGCTGAATTGAACCAATGTACCTTAGAAAACTAAGTTAAGGAAACAATTGATTTAATCCAAACAGCCTTTTAAGTTAAATGTATCTTATTAAATAAGCTATATTGAACCAATGTACATTTAGTAACTAAGTTTAGAAAACAAGCTGATTTAATCCAAACACCCCTTTAAGCTTAATGTACCTTAGAAAATAACCTGAATTGGAGCAATGTGGATTTGGAAACTAAGTTTACCAATCATATCTTATTGGCAGAGGTCATAATTATTGAATCAGACACAAGCTGTGATCATAAACCTTTTCAAGTTACCTATGGTGAAAGCTATGATCATAACCCTTTTAAAGTTACCTCTGATGAAAGCTCTGATCATAACCCTTTTCAAACTACCTCTAATGAAAGCTCTGATCATAACCCTTTTCAAGTTAGCTTTGAAGATACCTTAAAGTCAAGCTCTGAGGATACTCGAAGCTATGATTCTACATGGGAACAAAAAAAACTTCTAGACGTAAACCATGGTCTAGATATACCCAAGCGAAAAAAAAGTTTTGATGGTAAACAAGGGTCAAGCTTTGCAAAAGCAAAAAAAGATAGTATTCTATCAGAAATTATACAATGGTATGATGATTTAAGTTCAGATGAGCAGAGGACTATTTATAAAGGTTGACCAGGGTCAAGCTCTAGAAATGTAGCAATCACCAAACCTAGAAAACCCAAATCAAGGTCAAAACATCTTGCACCCATAACACCTAGAACAAGGTCAACCTGTACAACTGTTGTTGTTCCAACAAAAAGGCCACCTCCAGTTTTGAATTGTGTTTTAGGCGTTGAAGCTGTTAAAACTTGGCAACAAATTCTGAATAAGGAATTTGAAATTAAAAGATTCAAAGAAAATGTTGGAGGAAGTTCAGATGTAAGGAGGAAAGGTAATAAAAAGATGTTGTAGGAACTTCAATTTGTGTTTGTGAAGCTTGTGCAGGTGTTTGTGAAGATGGTGTATGTTCATCTTTTGGTTTATTGAAAAAACATGTAACTTTGACATTGTTGTTTTGGTCTTGGTACATTTAACTTTGCTTCTTTTAGATATTTAACTTTATTGTGGTTAGTATAACTTAACTGTTTTTGCATTTTGCATATGCTGCTTCTACTAGTATGTGGTCAGAATGACTTTTTTAAGTAAAAATGCAGCGTAATTTGTGTTCACATCCTAATCTATTTTGACTTTTGTACACCTATGTTGACTAGTAAAAGTCAAAGTTATAAATATATCACTTGAACAATCAAAAGCATATAATGCTATCTAAACTGAATCAACCATTAGAAAGACCCGAAAGACCTAACGTAGTCAACCTAATAGCAATTTCAAACAAACATTACACAAAGGCGGCTAATCACACACTTGCAAAATATAGAATGAACTCATAAACATTATGTTCAACTTGAAATTGCTTAAGGAGCTCATCATCATGGTTATCATCAAGTTGATTAGATCCACAATCATAGATCTCATAGAGAGTATTTGATATTAGGTTGTATTGTACAACGTTTCCAGACAAGTTGATCACAAAAAAGAACCCTCTTCTCTTTCTCCTAAAACAATACTCCAAACAATGGACCTAATCCACCAACCTTCAAGAAGTGGGTTCATAAAGTCATCAGTACCAACACGGTACCTAATCGTCCAAACAGAACACCCTATCATCATCTCGTAGATAGTAAACTCACTAGAGCCAATATCATCTCTACAAACAAGAAGCAAACACCTATGCGACTCATATAAATTTCCCTTCCAAATGCAACATGTGAGGTATTTGTA
>BQNB010106168.1:0-14169 GCA_026074375.1 Tanacetum coccineum | reverse complement strand
TGGGTCGTTTTCTATGATTATGATTGTTGTTTCCATGAAGTAATACCCCAGATTAGCTTCCGCTGCTATATTATAAAAATTGGGGTGTTACATACTATGTGAAAACACACCCTCTTTATAGCCGTTTGAGAAGTTCTTCAACTTTGAAGTGTGTTTCTTGTGTGAGTGCTCTCCAAACCTTAATCTGACCCCTTTAATTATCTTGTTCTCTAAGTTCTTGAATCATAGCCTTTGATTCTTTGTGATGTCCCATAGTCAATGAAAATTCATAGGATTGCCAAGGTGAAATTAGCACCTTGTGGAGTAGGGTTGAGTTGGGAAAGTGATGGGTTTATTTTGGGGTGCAGGGGTCGAAGGATAGTGATGGGTGAATAGTAGTTTAGGCGGGAAAAGGGGTGTGTCTGTTTTGGGGATAACGAGGTTAGGATAAAAGGTAACAGGGTTAGGGTGTAAGGACTAACGGTGTAATAAAAAAGGACTAGTGGTGTTAGTCCTTAAGGACTAACTGTGTAAAGGTTTGTAGGGTAAAAAGGCTAACAGGGTTAAGTCTAATGGGTTTAGGATTGGGCTTATGAATTGGGCCGATTAATATGGTTTTAGACCTTAGGCTTTATAAGGGCTTAAAAGCTTAAGGCTTATGATTGATGATTAATGAGCTGACCTGACCCATTAACTTAGGTGCGGGTTGGTCCATGCACACGTCTTTGGCTTCGACTTTGACTTTGACTTTTTGACTTTGACTTTGATTTTGACTTTTCATGCTCTTTCCATTCTCGTGCTCGGTTTTGTCGATTTTGGCTTTGTTTTTGTCCTTTAGTGAATATCCGTTACATGCACAGTATACAAAGCAAAACACAAGCATAATCTTGGTCATTTAGAGACCGTTTTAATAGTAAAAAGGTATGTGTAATAAGCTCAATACCAAAATCCCCCATACTAAACTATTGTCGTGTCCTCACGCAATGCCATAAGTAAACTTATTTAGAAAACCAAGAATCTCAAACCCCCTCGACTAATTACCTTGAAAAGTAGCTAAGTGTTCATCAAGGGGAATTAAAGAATCATTAGTTTTGAAAAGCCCCATTTTGACCATTTTTAAATATTTATACTTATTACCACACATATTTTTGTATTTTTGTATTTTTCTCATTTTTTTTATACTTTTATTTTTAACCAACTAACTAGAATGTATGGACTTTCATTATTTTCATAACTTTAGGGTCATAGAACAAGAAGCACTTCAATCCTAAAATGCCTAAAAAAGATAAATTCATCGTCCCCAAGATTTCACTTGTCCCAAACGGGTGGGGCAAGCTTAAAAACGGAATCGACCAGTAATATAAGTTAAGATGCTAACACTACTCATACTTGTAACTTGTGAAACTTTTCACTCCTGACAATTATTATATATTATGGGTGAATGTGCTTATTTCGAATTTCAACCATGGATCAACCTTTTTAAGAAAATTATAATATTTCTATGCTTCACGTTCCACCCAAGAATTATGATTTTGAAGGAGAGATCATTCCATGTAGCGACTTTCTTCTCGGCACATCCCAGCCGAGATCGACTTTAAGTTGGAATCTCAGGCTTTTGACACCCCATAGAGAATAGTATCGGAACTCACGACCTGACACGGACTTTTAAAAATTTCCTTTCAATTTTTAGTAACTTAGGAATTTTTATGTTAAAATATTACTTATATTACTTTTAACAAACTATTTTTTTGTTCTTCTTATGTATAAATGCTATTAATTTTAACTTTAAATTCATTTTTTTAACAATAAACGCTTTAAAAATTCCTTAGAAGATTTTATTTTTAGGTACTTTCGTTTCATAAACGCTTAGTTTCCCGTTAAATAAACAATTTATTTAGAAAAATCACAAGTTAAAATAGTCTTAGTTCAAAAACATATTTAAATTTAAGAAAAAGAGATTTTTCCTATATTTATTAAATAACATATATTACACTTAATATAATTACACATCCTTTAAACGAAGGAAATCCTCGACCTTTTTGAAGGCTGCAACATCGGTTGTGAGCCGGCAAGATGCAGCAAACTTTTATCAGTCTCGGATAATTACTATGTGCCTTATTTAGAAGATTACAACATCGGTTGTGAGCCGGCAAGATGCAGTAAACTTTTATTAGCTCACAGTTTTTATTATTATTATTATTACCTCATCAATTTTTTTTTAAATTACCACGATATAGAGAAAATTTATTTTTAAAAAATTTAAGTATAAATTTGAACTAAGACTAAATAAATTATTGTTATCGACTATACTTCAAAAGTCGTTTATTTAAGTTTAATTTTCGAAAAGAGCACGTACTATTAGTCCGGTTAGAAACTTATGGGAGAAAAAGCCACAAACTACACTTATGAGGTCTTAAGATTTCCAACTAATCCTTGTTTAGCATCTAACTCATAATTAACTCTATCATTTCTCGTTCTTCGCAAATTTAAAACCTTTAATAAAAAGATCCGCGAACGCTTAGTCAAGTTTATAACGGTTAAGGGACAAAGCTAAGAGCTCAACACGCTCGATCGAGTCAAAATTTATTCTTATTCTACCCAGCAGGAAAGTCAACATTGTGATAAAACACTTATTTTATTTTTGAAAATTTTTAAATTTTTTAAATTTTTTGGTATTTTGGTGGTAAAAACAGGATTATGTGAAAACAACGACTGCAGGCACAATCAAATCGATAGATCCCCCCCATACTATAATTAAACATTGTCCTCAATGTTTTAAGAAGGGTCTCTACATACATCTAAAGCTGTTTATTAAGTATACTCAAAGAAAAACGTTAGTCAATTATATTTAAGATATTGGATTCCCATAATCATGCTAAGGATTGAAGCTCGAGTGAACGAAGGACAAAACCACGAACACGAGAGGCTTCATAATCCGGGGCAATCATGGACATACAACAAAAACCACAAAATACGAGAAAGGAAGAGGCGAGCCTCCTCACATCACACTTATTCATTACTACTACAAATATCTTAGGATAAGCATGGGTTGCCACCCACGAAGCGCTTATTTATTAAAGAGTCACTAAGCTTGACTCGTCCCTGAATTCATTGGTCCATGGGGAAAGTTTGGAGATCTGGGACAACCATCAGTGGTATGTCTCCTCTAACGTAATGTTTGAGTCTATGACCGTTCACCTTGAAGTTTGGCCCATCGGTTTGAGATAACTCGACGGTACCATAAGAGAAAACTTGAGCAACGGTGAACGGTCTAGTCTAACGGGTTTTGAGCTTGCCCGAGAAGATCTTTAATCGAGAATTGAAGAGAAGAACTCGATCACCAACGTTGAAAACGCAGTTCTTAATCTTGGAGTCATGAATCTTCTTTGTTTTCTATTTGTAAATTAAAGAGTTCCTGTAGGCTTGATCTCGGAGTTCATTTAATTCATTCAATTGAACTTTCTAGTGATCACCCGCGGTCTTAAGGTCAAAATTACAATGGTTCAAGGCCCAATAGGCCTTGTGTTCAAGCTCGATAGGAAGATGACAAGCCTTTCCGTACACTAGCTTATATGGAGTACACCCGATGGGTGTTTTGAACGCGGTACGGAAGGCCCACAAGGCATCAACTAACTTATCGGACCATGAAGCACGATTTTCACTATGGTCCTTTCTAAGATACGTTTCAAACCGTGATTGGAAACCTCAACTTGCCCACTTGTTTGTGGGTGATACGCGGTGGAGAGACGGTGAGTAACTCCGTATTTAAGCATGACCTTTGCAAATTGGTCATTGCAAAAGTGGGTACTGTGATCACTAATGATGGTACGAGGGGTCCCAAATCGGGCGAAGAGAGATTCTAAAAATTTGTAAACAACTCGGGCGTCATTGGTGGGGAGCGCTTTTGCTTCAACCCATTTTGATAAGTAATCGACGGCCACGAGTATATACTTGTTCCCTCGTGAAGACGAGAATGGGCCCATGAAGTCGATACCCCAAACGTCAAAAATCTCTCACACTTGAATTGCATTTTGGGGCATTTCATTTTTTTGCAAGATTTTGCCTGGACGTTGACAAGCGTCACACCGTGTGACTAAGTCATGGGCATCTCAGTAAATAGTAGGCCAATAAAATCCAGAATAAAAGACTTTTTTAGCGGTGTAGTTGGCACCATGATGTCCCCTGGTGGGTCCATTATGGCAAGCCGTGAGGATATCAACGACTTCTTGGCCGAAAACACATCGCCTAATTATTTGATTCGCACAAATTCTAAACAAGTAGGGGTCGTCCCAAAAATAATGCTTCACGTATTTGAAGAATTTTTTCTTTTGTTGGGATGACATCCCTTTAATAACAAAATTCCCCGCATGGTAATTTGCAAAATCAACAAACCATTGGGTACTATCATCACCACGAAAGGTAACCATACCAAGTGTCTCGAGAGGAAATGTTTCGGTAATTTCCTTGTTCTCGAGAACATCTTGGTGGGGATTTTCAAGTCTTGATAAGTGGTCGGCCGCGAGATTCTCCGCTCCTTTTTTATCACGAATAATGACATCAAATTCTTGGAGTAGGAGAATCCACCGGAGCAATCTCGGCTTAGCATCTTGCTTGGCAAGAAGATATTTGAGAGCCGAGTGGTCCGTATACACTATGGTCTTCGACAAGACTAAATAAGGCCGGAATTTCTCGAAAGCATACACCACGGCTAATAACTCTTTTTCCGTAGTGGTGTAATGTGCTTGAGCATCCGTCATGGTCTTACTTGCATAGTGTATAGGCTGAAAATGTTTGGTCTTACGTTGCCCCAAGACTGCACCTACCGCTATTCACTAGGTCGAACATATTTCATATGGTAGGTCCCTATTCAGGGGCAACTAAAATCGGGGCTTCGGTTAACTTATTTTTAAGTATATTAAATGCTTCAATACATTCTTTCGAGAAAATAAATGGGGTTTCCTTTTCAAGAAGATGGGTCATCGGCCGGGCGATTTTAGAAAAATCTTGAATAAATCGACGATAGAACCCAGCGTGGCCTAAGAAACTTCGAACGCCTTTGACGGAAGTCGGATGAGGGATTTTAGATATAACATCAACTTTAGCTTTGTCGACCTCAATCCCAAACTTTGAAATCTTATGTCTTAGAACAATGCCTTCTTTTGCCATAAAATGGCATTTCTCCCAATTTAGAACTAAATTAGTGTCTTCGCACCATTTTAGCATTTTGTCTAAATGGGAGAGGCATGAAGAGAAAGAATCCCCAAAGACCGAGAAATCGTCCATAAATACCTCCATTGTTTCCTCGATCATGTCGTGGAAAATGGCCATCGTGCACCTTTGGAACGTGCCCGGAGCATTACATAAACCAAAAGGCATACGTCGGTAGGAAAACGTCCCATAAGGGTAAGTGAATGTGGTCTTCTCTTGGTCTTGCGGATCTATTGGAATTGAAAATATTGAACAAATCCATCTATAAAAGTATAGTATTCGTTCATGCTAACGTTCAGCATTTGGGTCCATGAAAGGCAACAGAATATGGTCTTTACTAGTTGCTTAATTAAGCTTTTGGTAATCAATCGCAAACGCAGCCACCTATAAAATACTAGTAGGTAGCAAGTCATTCCTTCGTTTTCAACTTCGTCATGCACCTCTTCTTAGGCACACATTGAACGGGACTCACCCACCGGGGTATATCGAAGATAGGGTAAATCAATCTGGCATCAAGGAGTTTGATAACTTCCTTTTTGATAACCTCATGAATTTTCAGATTTACCCTTATTTGATGTTGAACCGCCGGTTTGAAATCGTCTTCCATTAAGATCTTGTGAGTACAGAACTAAGGTCGATACCCTTAATGTCAGAGATTTTCCATGCGATGGCCCGTTTGTGTGATTTAAGAACCTTTAAAAGGGCAGCCTTTTCTTTATCTTTTAATTCTTTAGAAATTATGATGGGTAATTTACCGGTTCCTTTTAAAAACGCGTATTCAAGATGAGACGGTAAATCCTTAAGCTTAATCTCTAGAGGATCATCAATAGAAGATTTAATCATTTTAATTTCCTCAAAATGAAGTTCTTTCGGGGGGAGAGGAGATGATGGATCATCGTTTAATAACTTCTCGAGTAGAAAATAACCAACACCCAAATCTAAAGAAGAAGGACTCCCTCCGGATCAAAGTCGGCATATCAATTCCCCCCCCCCCCCCCCCTCCCCCACTTCCCCCCCCCTTCTTTCCCCCCCCCCCACCCCCCACCCCCCCCCCCCCCCCCCTCCCCCCCCCCTTTTCCATGGTGGAATTGAAATTCATTTGTAAGACAGCTTTGATTTCGTCTAAATATGAAGTACCGCCCTCTTAAAGGAGTGAGAGAAGGAAGAGTTAGAAAGGATAGGAATCTAAACGGAGTGGGATTGCACACGTAGAACTATCCGAAAAATACGAGAACTCTTGAGCATACTCCTACATGAAACGTCGATGTCATCGATTCATTTTAACCGATTTCAGCAGATTGTAGGTGGATCTCAAAGTTTGACCAACTTTAATGTTTATGCGTCATCATCAACTCGGAGAGTTAATTCTTACCGTATAACATCTATCAAAGCTCGTGCCCTTCCTCAAAATAGGGTCTACTGAGAACTAAGGGATACCGAGGATCAACAAATATTTCACCGATATATGATCGTAAGCACGGAAATGGAAATCTTGCCTACTTTTACTAAACATCTTCGGGCAATAACCCGATGGTAATAGTAGTCGATCGGTCTGCATGTTCAAGAATATTTAGTAGGAGTAAGTTCGGGGAGAGAGAGCTTCTTCCATATGGAAAGAGGCATCAAGTTGATGCTTGCACCAAGATCGGCCAAGGCTAAGCATCCAACTATCTCCGAAAAATTACATGGAATAAGAAACTTGCCGGGTCTCCAAGTTTTTCAGGCAACTTTTTTAGGATAAATCGCTGAAACAATCTATTTACCGGTGTTTTAGGCTTAGTCAAAACAATTTTTCTTTGTATTAAGGTGACTTTTTAAACATTGAAGGAAATTTCGGATATGTAGAAGGCATCACGCGAAACTGAGCTTCGAATTGTAATTTCCCTAAGATTTCAACAAATTTTAAGGAGCTAGATTCTCTCTTTTTTCACGGAGCTTTTGTTTGTTAGCTCTTGATAGGATAAGGTATTAGACGGTTTAGGCTTTAGGTGCAACAACGGGCCTCTCAATGGAGCCTTGTATTTAGACTACCGGAGGTTGGATGTTTTCGGTACTTGGTTGCACCGTATCCTTTGTCACCTCGGGTTCCCGTTCCACCACCTTGGGAAGAGGAGAGAAAGGAGGTGGAATTGGAGGTCCATCATAAGAAATACCACTTCGGGTGGTGATTGCTTTTAAGTCACGTCTGGGTTAGCAACGATGTTGCTAGGAAGTGTGAACCCGAGAACCCGAGAAGAAGAGGATATTCATTTGAAACAAACTGTCTTCATGTACTAATATCATTTGTTAACTCATTCTTAACTTCATTCTTGAACGATTGTTTTTTTTTTTTTTTTTTTTATGCCTACTCAACGTAGCATCCATCTTTTTCTTTAATTCCATCCTCATATTTCTTATTTGATTTTGCATTACTCTCATATTAACGTCATTTGTCTTCATGTAGTTCGAGAGATCGTTTGAAGGTCCAACTTGAGGCGGAGCTTGATTGAAATTATTTCCTCGGTTCTGATTGTACCCATGATTTTGATTGAAATGGTTTTGATTATTTTGCACGGGAGGAAAAACCAATGTGGTCCCCCCCCCCCCCCCCCCCCACCCCCCCCCCCCCCTCTTTGATTGCTAGCCGAAATTAGTTTCTCCTGGGGGGGGAAGATATCCTTAATTCTGATTATAGGTTGTTGCGGCTGCAGAAGCATTGAAAGTGTTGCCATTGGCGGCAAGATACTTATAGTAGGGATGCGGTCCCCCACAAGTCACATAACTTTCAAAAATTGCTTTAACGTCTCTGGGATGAGGTCCTGTAACATGACGAAGCATGCTTAAACGGCATCTAGTAAGAGCGGCCATCTCCGCATGGACATGCCGTAGTAGAAGAGAAGTATTTCACTCATCTTTGGAAAACAAAACCGTTGTTTCGTGATTTGTGAACTTTCGATTTGTTTTCAATAAATGTAAAGCATTCTCAGGGGTTTTAGTCAAAAGATTACCACCAGCGGCGGCATTCAAAGAATCTTGATCGGTTGTGTTTAAAGCATTGTAGAAAGTATCAAGTTGATGTAATTCCGTAAAACCGTGATGTGGGCATACACGAAGGAGATCCTTGAAACGGTCTCATGCCTCACTAAACGTTTCCTCAAACTTTTGTTGAAAATTTCAGATTTCATTTCGGAGATTTGTAGTTTTGGAAGGAGGAAAGAATTGGTTAATAAACTTGGAAACAAGGTCTTCCCAAGTAAGAATAGAACGAGGGGGTTCTTTTTCGAGCCAAATCTGGGCTGCCCCCTCGATAGAAAATGGAAAAAGCATAAGCTTAATCGACGAATTAGGCACATCTTTATACTTAATCGTGGAAGTAATCTTGTTAAACCAACGAATGTGAGCATGAGGATCTTCTTTCTCAAATCCGTAAAATTGTTTTGAAGTTACAAGATTTAGAAGACCATGTTTAAGCTTAAAATTCTCCGCGAGAATAGCGGGAATAACGATAGCATCTCCGTAACCCTCGGTAGGTGCTTGGAGTAATTCCGCCATAGTACGTTGATCGGCCATCGTAACTACGGAAGTCTCTTCAAGAGAAAATGGTTCGACTCTTTGCTTGGAACGTCTACGATTACGACGTTTTAGAGTCGTGGAAGATTCGACAATTAAATTCGATGAAGAGCGGGTGCGCATGCACTAAAAATAAAATAAGAAAAATAAAAAGGAAAATATTTTTGTAATCGATAATCGAACAAGTGTACGGTAGATCTCTAGAAAACGCACAAAGAAGCGGAGGAGCGGGTAAGCGCGAAGCGTTTTAAAAACCTTCTCCTTTCGGGTAGAAGATCGTAGGATCAACCCTCCTTATACCTCTCTTAAAGTTTGTAATCTAAAGGTGAGCCGATTTCACAAGTGACACAACGGTTGCTTTTGTTGTAATTTTTTTGTTTTTTTTTGGTTTTTTAAATACTTTAGGAAAAGTATTTTTTGGTTTTTCTAATAAATCTACGAAAATAAATCGAGAAAAATAAAATATTTTTGTATTTTTAAGTTTTATATAAAATAAAACGATAACTTCACGAGGAAGGGTCTTCAAAACACTAATCTTCAAACTTCAACGCGATATTCATTACACACGTCCCCGGCAGCGGCGCCAAAAATTGATTAGATGACAAATAGTAAATATATAACTAAATATCTCAAATTAATTATAGTAAGAGAGTATCCCGTTTGATAAAAATTGCTTGAGGACAAACAATTATTTATTTCTCGGATGTCGTATCCCGCCGAAGCGTGAATTGAGAATCTCGTTTAAGTTTGTGATCGCGTGATTTGAATAGTCAAGATTTGATTTGGATTCTATTTCTACAAATATAACGCAAATGCAAGCAAAGGCAACTAAAAACTAAAGCAATTAAGATTTAAGCACGAAAACGATAACGGGAATCTAAAACCGAGACTTAAAACCTAAATTACCAAATTTTAACCCTAAAAATGCAAATTTAATTTCTAAAAGTCCTAAATGACTAAAAATAATTTTAGAAAAAAAATATTATTTTTTTGACTTTTATTTAATTTTTTATGAATTAAAAACTATTTTAATCTAGAAAATTAATTAAAATACTAAACTAATTTATAAAAATCTGGAAAAATATATAAAATGCTTTAAGTATTACGATGTAAGAAAAAATAAAATGGGAAAATAAGCTAAACCTAATAAGCTGTAAATAAGCGAAATAAGTCGTATAAGCTAAAACTGAAAATGACTATAAGATTTAAAGGGTGCAAACTGTTTATGAAAAAGTCCCAAGGGCGCAGTGGTAGTGTGTGTGTGTTGTGAAGGAGAGGTCACAAGTTTGACCCCTGTGACCTTTCTTTTTTACAAAACATTTTTTTTATTTTTCTTTTAAAAAAGCTATAAAATAAGCAAAAATGAAAAACTTTAATGAAGATCTTTTTGACAAATCTAAAAAATAAGCTAGAAAAACTACTTATAAGTTGACGGTTTAGCTTATCAAGTTTAGTGGTTTTTAAGCTAAAACTGTTTTGGCCTTTTGGACTTAATAAGCTAAAAGAAAAAGAAAATAAGCAAGAACGGACTTAAATCTAAACCTAATAAGCACTAAGTACTAAAAATAAGCTAACATAATAAGCTAAAATTCACCAAAAAGGCAAAAAGACAGCAGGCTTAAAAAAGACTTAAAAAGACTAATTCACTACTTTTCAAACTAAGAATAAGGACCTTAAATATTGCATTACGAAAAGCTAACAAGAGGAAACACAGTACTCAAGTGCTCAATTAAGCGTGAATTAAGCTAAATGGAAAAGAAATAAGCTAGAAGAATGCAAATGCAAATGACAGACTATACTAGATGTTTTTGGACTTTTTGAGTTTAATGATAGAATTAATTAAATGTTCTTATTGAGTCCTAGAATTAAGCTTAAAATATATCATTAAATGTTAGCTTAATAAGGCAGTATAGGAAACTATTGAGTCCTAGATTAACAACACCTGATATGCATATTAAAAGACTTATCTTAATAAGGCAGTATAGGAAACTATTTAAATGGCAGATTAAAGACTTTTATAAAACAGGCTATAAACTTACTTAAACTAATCCCTAGCTTATTAAAACTATCCTAAAGACTTAATTTGAGCTTACTTAATTTGACCTAATGACCAAAGATAACACAAGCAGTCTTAACTAAGTTAAAACTGCTTGTGCCAAACACCCCTTTAAATCCTTAAAATCTAATTTTAAGCTATGACAGATCTCAAAAAGCTTCAAAAAATGAAAACATATTAAGCACTAACAATTTTGAGAACATATAAGCACTTTTTATTAGAGAACTAAGCACAATTCAAATAGCAAATTATAAGAGCAGTTTATGACTAATTTCAGACAATTTTAATGAAAACACAAATTAAACTATATTTAAGCTAAAGACTAAACATATTAAGCAACATTAAGACTACATAAGCAAATATGAGCAATAATAAGCAACAAAAAGCAGAATGCTAAGCAGATAAGATAATAAGCTAAAAATAAGGTAAAAGTGAAAGTACCTTGATCCTAGCTCAAACAAGGATCCAATATGCTCAAAGGAGCTTATCTACAAGCTCTAGCTTGTTTCCACAAGCTAGTAAGGTCCAATAAGCCCATCCAAATCTGGCTTATCATCCAAAATAAGCTGAGGTAATTTTGAGTATGTTTTAAGTGAAATAATTCAGTTAAGCTTTAGAAGGCTTAACTGAATGAGAGCTAGCTTATGAAGTAACAAAGAGCTTATAGAGCTTATTAAGTGATATCACAAATCATTGTAAGCTAAATTTTGCTTAATAGTAAAAACTGAATTCAAGATAACACTATATAAAGAAATACTAAAATTTTATTGATAATCAAACGTTTACAATGCTTTTAAAAGAAAGTTACAGGAATAATAAAAACAATAAGCTAAAAAAACTCTAAATAAGCTACTAAAAATTACTAAAAGCTAGATGATTCAAGCTGTGTGAGGAGGCCTCCTTTTATAGCCTAGAGAAGAAGGTTCTAGGAGCATAGGCGCGTCCTCATCAACCAATCATAGCCCTTGATTCAAACCGCCTTAAATTAATCCTTCATCATAGCCCTTAGATCATGTGCCACAAACTATCATCCAATCATTATGATGGGGATTGCTAGCGTGGATAATATTGGGTGTCAAAAGGTCTTTTAGAAGGATTTGAAAGTGTGGGATTGGGTGAATGGATTTAACCTGGTGAGTTGTATGACTGTGAAAACGAGGGAGGGAAAGGGGGTAATGGAATAGTAAATTTAACCAAGTAATACTACTCGTTTGACTTGGACCAGATATGGTTTTTGGCTTTTTATTGTTTTGGTTAGGCCAGGACAGGTTTTGGATTAATGGATTGGGCTTTTTATAAAGGCTCAAAAACTTAAGGCTTATAATTGTATAGTATTAATCTTAATGGGCTGACCTGGCCCATTAAGTGGGTACAGGTTGGCCCATTAAGAATGAATACGCCTTCGGCTTCGGTTTTCTCGCGCTCTTTCCATTCCTGTGCTCGGTTTTGTCCAATTTGGCTTCGTTTTTGTCCTTTTATTTAATATCCGTACCTGCAAGACACAAATCACTAAATACACATATACAATGCATTTTTTATCAATTTTTGGTCATTATTGGTCTTTTTAGCTCGTTTTGTTAGATAAAAGGTATGTGTATTTAAGCACATACCATAATGATATCACATTTGTTCATTCCATGCTTTTTGAGTATTTTTAAAGCATACTTAGACTTGTTGATAAAGATACCTCGTGGGGATTGATGGATCTAAAGTCCTAAAATGAATTTCATTTCCCCCATCAAGGACATCTCAAATCTATCGTGCATCAGTTTTTTTTTACTTTTTAGAAAATTGTAGGTTTGTGGACCAGAAAATTATGTCGTCGAAGTAGATTTGCATAAGTAGAATGTCCAACCCGTATCTTATCGTAAACATAGTGAGGTCTATAGTACCTTTAGTGAAACCTTTAGAGTATGGTTTCAATAAACATCTCAGCCTGTAATGGTTAGAGTAAATACATCCTTTTGTTTCAGATACAATGTTAAACATGGATATGGATCAAAAGTCATTTCGTAATTTAACGATTTGGTTTCTCGTTTCTGTATTGATCAAGATTACCTACAATGATAAAAAGAACCATCTTTAACTACCACTTTGGGCTATGACCATGCATACATCATGGTCAACCAACGACGGGGCCCAATAAGTATCTAACTCCCAAACACGTAGAGGAACAAATTCTATTTTGACTATAAGTGTTTCTCATATGCTTCATAACATTTCTGAGAGAAGTCTTTATTACTACCTTATTTATGATAGCAGTTGACGAGAATCAAGAAAATGCAATCCACACCAGTAAAACCCGCTTGCATCTCAAGTCTGAGGACGAGAATCAACTTTACCATATGTGTAACTCACTTAATGATGCCAATCCATAAAGTGATTATCGCAAGGTGGGGTATCCAATATTCAACCACATTGAATAACATATGAGTTTGGCAGAATCATCTTTACATATTTAATAAAATATAACCAACCCTCATATTTGTCTTAACTCAACAATATTCCTATATTGTTAACTGACAATGGACATAGTTTAGAATAAATAATTTTGAGGATTTAAACATGCAAATATATAACACAGTAGTATAAATAAAAATGATCATACCACGTATATCAATTCATTGTTTAATACAACTACTTACAGTTCCATTATCCAAATACCAAATAAGATTAGTGCATGATGATCCTAGTTAAGTGTCTTATCCACAACAATCACAATTAGTGGTAAGGCATAGGTTTCATGAACAAGTCAACTAGGTCATGATCTTGTGGGACTTTGAGAATACTTATTTCAAAATTTTCATGAATAGTGAAGTTCTTTGAATATAATGATGATTGTTATTTAGTAATTGTGCACTCACTTATAATTATTGCTTATATGAGTCTAGTAACATTACTTTTCATAAGATGTATGACATACACAAAACATCCTAATGAAGACAGTCATCTCAACAGTTTCCAAACTGTAAAGTATTCTTATGCTTTTAATATAGCATTATGCAACTTATGCTTTTAAACCAAGCATATGTAGCCAACAATGTTATCATGAAAACTTGCTTCTACAAAGATTGAGTATCATCTCAATTAAAACCAACTTTAGTGTATACAAACAACACCATGCTTAACCACCGTAAATTCTAAACACTTCTTTGCTTGGGTATCACACAAACCCAATGTTTTATTAATCATAATGATCTTACTATGATTATCATAATGTATATCCATAGTATCTTCATTATTAGTTCTAGGAATGAATTCCTAATTTAAACATTAATCAGAATGTTACTTCTCATATCTTTCAATTAGATTCCAATGTTGTCATAATCACCCATACACAATATGATGTACATAACGAATCCTTTAGTGGGACTTAA
>BQNB010106167.1:0-17876 GCA_026074375.1 Tanacetum coccineum | reverse complement strand
TTTGAATCCAAATGAAAACTTTTAAACTAAATGAGCTGAAAACAGTATTTAAAGGCTTTTACAAAGTTTTAAACTGAATTTGAGCTGATTAACAAGAATAAGCTCTAATGAGCTTATTGAGAGCTTATTTAGGTAAAAATTGCTTAAAATGGAAATCAAAGAACAAAAATACTTGAAAACTGAATCTTATTATTCAAATGAATGAAGTACAAGCTGAAAGAAGACGAGTACAAGTATTTAAAGCGGATTTTTAAAAAGCTTAAAAGAAAATGCTTAAAAAATACGAAAAATTAAAAACTGAAAATAAAACTAGCTCTAACTAACTCCAAACTGAGCCCTAGGCTTCCTATTTATAGAGGATAGAAGAGGAGAGGTTGAGACTTCAAGCAATTGACAAGCTGATGACATGTTTAAACCAATTACAAGCCGCCACGTGGATTTAAGAAGGAATTAGTCCAATAAGATGATGCCACGTAGGATTAGTGAGGTGGAGGAGGGTTAATACGAGGTTACATTGATGTAGAGGAGCGGGGGAAGGTGTTTTTGGACAGGTTGTTAACGAAAAAGGGCGGGAAAATCAGTTAAGTTTGTTGGGGAGAAGTTTTAAACCGCGTTTTCTGTTTAAATCTTTGAAGAGTTTGCACTTCCAGTCCCTGCGATTCATTACTACAAGTGTAGTGTAGAAATACTTTTGGAAATGACATTATTGGTCCTTGTCTTTCACCCCGACCAAAATGTAGTGTAATCACAAGTTTGAAAATGACAAAATCGGCCCTTGTGGTTTCTTTTTTCTCTTCACCTTTTCTTCTTTTACAAACAACATTCAACACTAGATATGCCAATCCTGGCGATGCTCATCTGATCTATCGCTAAAAATGTGCGCGCAGAATGAGCCTTTAAATGTTGAACATAATTGTCCACAAATTAGTCCTTGACTCAATGTAGATTTTTTCGCTATAGTCCCTTTCCCTTCTGTGATCCCGGGTTGATCCGGCTTTTGATTGTCTTTCCGATTCACTCTCTGTCCTTGTCTTTTTTTCCGTTTCCTTGACGGGTTTTTGACTGTTTTTGTTTGTTCGTGTCACCAGTTATATTTCGTAAAGGTTTCGATCTTCACATTTGTTTAGGTTGTATAATTTAAATATTCCTTTATAGGTTTTATGACTTATTGATCTGGCTTCTATTCATCTTTGACGGTTGTAATAGGAGAGATTAGGTTATTGTGGTGACTAATAATTTTAAGTATGTATCTGCTAGGAATTTGATCTTACGTATTGGCTGGTGACTTGGACAATCGTCAATATCTTTTCTCTGTATAAGGGGCCAAATTTGTGATACTTGATTCAATGAATTCTATAGAAAGTTTGCCATTCCTAAATGTCATTCCTTCTCGCACTCTTGTTCTTGATATTAATGGGGCTATTTGTCTATACTAAAAGGATAGTACTCGCACACAATTAGTGTATTACAATTCTCTCGATATGATGATAAGGATTGAAGAGCTTCTTTTCCAATATGACTTGTTTGTCCAAATTGTCATCATAAATTACTTAGAGCTTCTCAAGTTAAATTCTAAAGATATCAATAGCTGTGGCTAAGGTTTCGATCCGTATTAAAACCATAAAAAACACTTTTTTCTTTTTTATCGCACAAATCATGATACTTTCTTAAGCTCGAAAAAGAATCTCTGGATTTTACGATATCAACCAATGATGAAGTTTGAAAAAGTCATCATCTTGTTAGCTCAGTACTCTGTCAAGTTTCTGGAAAAAGCAAGAAGTTCTCTGAATATAACCACAACAACCTAAAAACTCGAATACTACACCAGATTAAATAATGAGGGAAGTTTCTCTTTAACTACTCTTACACAATGGACTGTTGTGTGCGTCCAATAAAGTCCAGAGTATTAATGGGAAGAAAATACATTTTTAGTCATCGTGATGACTATTCAAATTCACATGGGTAAGAGTTTTTGAGGATCAAAGGATTGAAACACTCAGAGTTTAATTTTGTCTATCATTAACCTTCATTCTTTAAGCCCAATACAGGTTTGGTCTCTATTAACAATAACAGTCCAGATACATTTGTATCGAATTTTTTACTTTAGATAATGGAGACGTAACAGTTCGTACAAAACTAATCAATGTTATGTCTAAAATAAAGTGTAAAATGTGTAGGGCAAACTATTTCATCACACAATAGTAGTCTGTTTTCCCGAAGAACTCCATCAATCAAACACGGCGTTGTCGAAAGATACGAAATCTTTACACCTTTGTGGAAGGCACACGTTACAATGCTGATATATCTCAAAAAGAGCCACTCTTTTATGCCTTAGATAAAAATGTTTCGTCTATGGCACGATAGAGTTAGTACTCCACTGCTTGTCACCATCCCAGAACCGAGATATTCCCAATAATCATACTCTCGTTCACATCTTTTTGTCCTCTTAACTTTTACCTTTCCCTGCAACAAATAGACACAAAAGCACACACAACAAAACCATTTTTCTCCTTGCGACATGATTATCAATATGCATTTCTTATCTCTGGTCTTTCTTATCTATGAGTCAGCGTGACAGCCAATATATCTTCCCCGGGTAAATTATATATACAAATTAAGCAATTTCAGTGTCAATCCCGATTCGGAAAACGAGGATAGCTTAATCCCCGTACATACCATATTAAGCTTCATTAAAAAAAAATTGGTCCAGTCTGTATAAACTTGAACTTCCTAGCATGTTCACTCCACTCAGAAATCCACAATACCTTTCCTCGTTCCTAATCTAAAGAATTGCTTTATCTAACGAATCCTTTGACATTCGAAGTATTATTATAAACGTGCGGCTGACTGTATATCGATGACAAACCTTAACTTTGTAGAAGAACCTAGGCGTGTCACGTCAATCATGGATCTGAACAGTCAAGCAACTAATCAAAGTCATATGCCTATAATTACTAAAGGAAGATGGAATCTCTAAAAGCACAGGACCCTAGGACACATCATCTGTTATGTGCGAGGAAGCCGCGAATACTGATGAAACATTCGTGCCAAATATCCACATCTATTTCCAACATCCTCCGGTAATCCAACTAAATCTCAGAACGAGGGTTTCTTTTAACAGAACAAGCAGGAGTCTCCTTAAACTCACACACATAACATCTCAAAAGTTCTACACCAATGTAATTATCCATCTATTCAATTAAAATGCACTGAGTACAATATCCATCTATTATATATACCACCTTTTTTATAGAAAATTGTTTTTCTTTTATCTCCTTAGTGGCGAATTCTCGTAACTTGCATCCTAAAGTCTAAACGCTGCTCCGCACGCAACCTACCTATGTCAATTCTCTATCGTATGGGTTATGATAGCATGTCAACTACCCTAACCTGAAATCACAGTGGTCATCTAAATCTTATAATTATTTTTGAAACAAACTAAGAGTAGCATGCTACTTCCATTAGATAAATACATACCATCTATACGACAAACGATTACATATCAAAATAACTTTATTCTTAATCGTTTATATACTCACAACATACCGTCCCTAGTGATATGTTAATGTACGACACATTTCTATAAAAATGAGAAAATATGACCACGAGATTCCTTCAAATATGTGAGCACAATTCGAACAATGCAATAACATTTGAAATAAAGTTCTCACTACCTTCCTCCGGCACTATTGCAACGAGTACAACACATTTAAGCTCAATGGATAAATCCATGAAAGTCACGATCGTTGCAACACTTAACTCATTCTATGTCCCCTCCAAATTCGACAATCTGCGATCCTCTTACCTCCCACTATTTTACATCAACAAGGTAACAATACATCAATGTACAACTACTAAACCCTAAACCTAAAACCCTAAATCATCTTAAAACCCTAATCTAAAAACCGTAAACCCTAATCTAAAACCCAAAAACCCTAATATTCATTATTAAACCTAAACCTTGATCCTAAAAACCGATTAATCCTAAACCCGAGCGCGCGCGTTAATCCTAAACACAAATATTAATCCTAAAACTTAATCCTAAACCTTAATCTATCCTAAACCCTAACCCTAATTCGAATTCAAACCAAAAACCCTAATCCGAGACCAAAACTAACTCGACACCCTTTTTCTTTCATTGTGGACCCATTTACACCTAAGCTAGCACCCTAACACCTCAAGTACCTCTATGAGTAACCTACTACCACCCCAAGAATCCTAGCAACCATCTCCATCACTTTCTTGTAAGCTACTACCACCACTTGCACTCCAAACACCCCCCTCGTCACCCCTTTGTAAACTGAACCCCTCCACATCCTTCCACCACTCAAAGCTACACTCCTAGCCCTTCCTAATCGCCCTATAGCCTTCCTTAGTCACTAACTACAACCCTTTATCCCTACTCCAAGTATACTTGGGCAACAAGGGGTTTTCGAACCCTATATATAGCTGAACCCCACACACCCTTTCATTTCATTCCATAAACTCTCTACCACCACTAAACTAAGTTCTAGCCCAGCCAAGGAAGAAGTAGAAGGTCCTTAAGATCAGATTTGAAGCCAAGAATCAAGAGAAAGAAGGTCTTGAAGCCATTCCTAGGCGTACAAATCCAAATAAGCTCATACGACCCATATAAACATAAGTAAGCTTAAAATCTTGTTCAATAAGCTCATAATCTATTTTAAATCTTTCATAAGGCTTGTAAGATCCTATATGAACCCTTGTTAAAGCCTTGAATCCTCAAACCCATGCGTTTTTGGTTTTCCTAAACCAAACGCACCCGTTTTGGATTTTCTACTTCACAAGCCCTTTTCATAAGCTATAAGCTTGTAAAATCTACTTATTTTAGCTTATTCTAATAAGCCATAAGCTATAAAACTCTTTTGGATTTCAAAAATATCAAAAGTATGAATTTTGGACTTGATTTGCAAATGTTTTCATGCATAGGGGTATATATCATAACTTTTTGAAATTTATAACTAGAGGGGCTGAAAATGTCATTTTCCTAAAGTTATAACTATGAGGACCTATCTTGCCAAGTTTATAAGTTGTATATACATTATATATAAAGGACTAAATTTATAAAAGTTTATAAATCAAGGATTTATATTGCCATTTTTGCAAACTTAAAAATATATAATATAATATTTTTATATAAATTATAAAAATATATATTAATATTATAAGACTTGATTTTATTAAAACCCGACACATTTATTGTTATTAATCATCGATCGACACATTATAAATCATTTACGTTATATATTTAACGTAATTTATCATCGACTAGCTTTTTAAGAAACTTAAAATCTTATCGTATCACATTACTAGGGAGCTTCATGTGAGGAGTTTCATTTGGGTATACGTTTTGACGAGTTTACTGGATTTACGATTTAAAGTGTCCTGGCTCCTCAAACGTTTACTACATGACATCTGAATTATGATGGCCCGAACAGTGATAACAATATTTCCATAAATTAATAAATCAAATGTTAAACTTCATGAAGTTTTGAAAGATAAACAATCAAACTAAGACTTGACATATTACCCAGGTTGCGTGACAAGGCCGTTACTTTTAACTGATATACTTTTTCCATCAATTAGATTTCCCTGTTAAAGTGAGTTCATAGCCTCGCATTTTAAATCTTTGAAATATTTCATAAACCGTGAGGGGGATACATGCTTTAAACCATGAATACAAGTATTTTTCCAACTATATGCTATCATGATGAATTATTGCCTAAGTCCCTACTTTTACCATTAAGTCCCCACTATCATAAACCGTTAATTACTTTTTGGAGTAAGCGTGAATGCTGTGAATAGATCTATTTGGGACTGAGCTTCCCCGTTGGTGTACCCGTTCATGGGGTAACCAAACGCACTTCATTTGAATCATTATGCGGGTGTTTGGCAAAGGCACCTGTTGGGGCAACTACTTGTGATTATTATTATCTCAAGGCTTCGGTGTCATGAGCTTATGGCAATAATACTGTTTTCTATAATAATTGTACTCATTGTAATTATTACACTTATGGGTGTATAACAACGTAACCCACTGTTTATGATAACTTGTATTCAAACTATTTACTATAAACCTATGAATTTCACTCAACCATTGTGTTGATCTTTATAGCATGTTTATCTCAGGTAATTGAGTAACTCATAGCACAGAGTGGCACGGACTTGAAGATGGCTAAACTGTTATCATTCAAACTTTATGTTTCTAGATTTTGGGATCTCTCTTTTTGTAAAAACTCAGATGAATAAGTGAATGATAACTAAATTTTCCAAAAACATCTCTTTATGAGTCGTTTTCTTTGATTATGACTGTTGTACTATGAAATAATACCCCAGATTAGCTTCCGCTGCTATATTTGTCAAAATGGGGGTGTTATAACTATTTAGATTCTCGTTATAGAACTTAATACAGATATACCAAATGTAATCAAGAATCATCTTGCATTACCCTTTAGGTTTGGCCAAACAATTTTCTGATTAGTTCTGGAGAGGCGCCTATGGTATCATACTGCACATCAAGTGGAGGAATAAATTTTTTGTTGAATACAAGTGTTGTGAATGCTGCTTCACATCACTTCCAATAATAGTCTTTATAACTACCTTATTCAGGACAGCGTTTGACATAGAATTAAAAAGTGATATCCACACATACCAGAACTTGTTTGTATTCTCAAGTCTAAGGATGAATTAACTAACCATTTTCGAAATTTTACTTATGAAAACGGATCCATAAAGTAAACATTCGAAGGTTGGGGTGTCCAATATGCATCCCTTGTGAGTAACATATAAGTTTGGCGGGAACCATCCATATATTCAACGAATATAATCAACACTCACATTTGCCTTATGTAACAATACTCTCATACTGTTAACCGATAATGGACATATTTAGAATGAGAAATCATTCATGGATTAAATATGCAAACATAGGATAAACAATTGTTATATGAATGATAATAAATACCTCGTATCATTATTGATCAGAAAATAAAATTGTCTTACAATCCCAATTATCCAAATAACTAATCATCACAGACTTGCATGAAACTACTAGCTCGAAGCATTCCAATATTCCTAGTATGTTCTGAATGCTTTGGATAATCCAACGCTTTAGTAAAAGGATCAGCTAAGTTGTCATCTATGTGAACTTTCTCTAACTTTATGTCACCAAATTCAATAACTTCACGAAGGTAGTGAACTTTGGCACATAAATGTCTAGTACCTTTAGTGATTCCAGATTCATTAGCTATGGCAATTGCTCCAGTATTATCACAATACATACTTATGGGTTTTTCAATTGTGGGAACAACACCAAGCCTATAAATGAATTTCCTAACCCAAACGGCTTCTTTAGAAGCATCATAGGCATCAATATACTCAGCTTTTGCAGATGAATTAGCAAAAATGCTTTGCTTAGCACTCTTCCAATCAACAGCACCTCCATTCAAAACGAACACATATCCAGTCTGAGACTTGAGTTCATCAGCATCCGTCAGATATCCAGCATCAGTGTAGCAAGAAACCCTGAGCTCTCATTTTAGATCACCTCCGTAAACTAGAAACATGTCCTTAGTATTCATGAGATACTTCATAATGTTCTTAAAAGTAGTCCAGTGAAGATCACTCGAATTCTGTTGAAATCGGCTTGTTATGTTCTGAGCGAACGCAACATCAGGGCGAGTACATCTCACAGCATACATAATAGACCCTACAGCTGAGGCATATGGAACATTTTGCATGCGCTTTAACTCAGCACGTGTTGAGGCACCTTGTGATTTACTCAATCTAAGCTAGTCTTGCATGGGGATACTTCCACGTTTGGAATTCTCCATGTGATATTGCTTTAAGATTTTTTCGATATAAGCACTTTGACACAAACTAATTAACCGCCGTGATCTATCTCTGTAGATCTTAATTCCAAGAATATATGCAGCTTCACCTAAATCTTTCATAGCAAAACATCTTCCAAGGTAGGATTTTACATCTTTTAACATTGGAATGTTGTTTCCCATGATCAATATGTCATCGACATACAAGATTAGGAAAGTGACATTACTCTCATTAGCTTTTAGATATACACATGGCTCATCACAATTTTGAGTGAAACTAAATTTCTTTATTTCATCATCAAATCGTTTATTCCATTGCTTTGATGCTTGCTTAAGCCCATAAATGGAACGCTTCAGCTTGCATACTCGCTTTGGATATTTTGGATTGACAAAACCTTTAGGTTGCTCCATGTAAACCTCTTAAGAGAGATATCCATTGAGGAAAGCAGTTTTTACATCCATTTGCCAAATCTCATAGTCATAAAATGCGGCTATGGCTATAAGAATCCTAATAGCTCTAATGTATTCAACAGAATAGAAGGTTTCCTCATAATTAATCCTTGGGGTTTGAGTATAGCCCTTCACCATAAGGCGAGCTTTATAGGTATGTACAGCTCCATCCATGTCGGTCTTCTTCTTGAAGAGCCACTTGCTACCAACGGTTTTGCCATTAGGAGGAAGATCAACTAAGTCCCAAACTTTGTTGTCTTTCATGGATTGCATTTCCACGTTCATAACATTTAGCCATTTATTAGACTCAGGGTCTAACAATGCAGCTTTATAGTTAGCGGGTTCAACGAGATCCCCTAACTCATGTTCCTCAAATTGATGTATAAGCACATACGATCTGTGGAACGGTGTGTCCTTGTGGACCTACGAATGGGAATGATATCACTTTGAGGTTCATCTATTTCTAGATCATCCTTTTCATGATTTAAGCTAGTGTCTATAGAAGGATGTGTATCTTCTTCTTGAATAATTTCAAGATCTTTTAGACTCTCACTTGCTTCTTGAGTTATAAGACTATTCTCTAGAAATTTAGTATTCCGAGCAACAAGTACTTTGTTCTCGGGTGGGTAGTAGAAGGAATAACCCATCGTTTCCTTTGGGTGTCCTACAAAGATACACTTAATAGACATAGGTTCTAACTTGTCCGGCTTGGTAAGAGTATCTTGCTTAACAAGTGCCTCACAACCCTAAACTTTTAAGTAAGATAACTTAGAGGCTTGCCCGTGCCATACTTCGTATGGTGTCAATATAGCTTGTTTCAAACACATTAGACATACCATAATAATGTGGTATCCTATGAGTATTGGAATTGTAAGACTCTATCAGAATTCCCTAGATAACTTAATTCTCTTTGGATTAAACACTTACCAATTGGGTCGAGCCAAATTGAATACAAAGCATTTTAAAGCCAAGTGCATGCTATAATGTATATTTCTTGAATAAGTACATTAACTCCATGTTTCATGTGTTTACAAAAGACATAACAATTCAAGATTCTCTGATCATTTGTTTACAAGAAAAAACAAAACATTGTCAAATACAGTATATGTCTCGAGAATAATTCAAGGACCTTATGTCTACTCTATGTTCTGTGTTTCAGAAATCGGTAATTGTCAAGTTTATTCAAGTTACAAGTCTCTGAATTATTCAAGGAATCAATGTTAATGTGTTAGCAAGAAGACACAACAATTTATTACTTACTATATGTTATCAGTCATGGATAATTCAAAGACTTTTATAATTATGATCGTAACATGGTAACCATAAATTATACTTACTATAAGTAATCATGACGCTTACTCTTGAGTTCAAGGTAATTCAAGTTTATTTTCATACTTCATAATCATGGGGGGGGGGGGGGTTTATATAATTAATCATAATTATTTTGACTAAATCATATAGTCAATAAGTTGAAGTATCTTTATATTATATCTTGACTTTTAAATGTAATAGGGCAACAAACATCTTGTGTGTTTAAGTCCTAGTAGATTTATTAGTTTTTTTACTTTGCGGTCAAAAGAAACCAATTAATCATATTGTTATATGTTGTTTCTTGCACACACTTAGGATTTCTCCCACTTGTGTATGGGACAACATTATTTAAATAGAATACGACACGCGCTCGAAAGTATAAACAATATGATAGTGTCATAGATATTACAAGTAGATTTCGAACCATAATGTTGAATAAGGAATTGTGGATTATTATTCTATAGATAACGTTTCGGAAAGCAACATCGGAAAGGCAACATGTTATCTTATAAAAAAAAAAAAAAAAAAAAAAAAAAAAAAAAACAAATAAAATAAAATGCAATTTTCCTTAAAACCATGGTCGTTCATATTCGGAAAGTAATGAAATTATTTCAAAGCAAGCTAGAAATAATATGGGCAACTCACAAAGAAATGAATCTTGTAGCTCCCACTGAATTTGACAACATTACATGACTGTATTTTCAGTAAGAAAACGCAAGGCTCCCACTGGATTTGTCAACATTGTAAGTGTTACATCACCAGTAGAAAGCAAATAGCGATTTATTTACTTTCCTACTCTCTTAGAATGCCTACAAGTAGCAATGTACTTAGGTATTGTATAGAGTATATAGAGTTTTACTTATGTAGATGAGGGACTAGCCATCATGTACTCATTAACTTGAATATTTAGCATGCATTTCCTCCTTAATATGTCTATCTAACCACAAGGGTGTTTAGCACTATAAGGAATGAATCGAGTCCAATAAAATTTACCTAGAAGACCTGCTAGCAATTTTCTTTACTAATTGCGGTTTAAACTCATACATCATGACAAGTGCAAGATGTCATTATTTGATAGCTATAGACACAATGTTATGTAGTTACATAAATATTTTATCTTTCAAATATTTTAAAACCGGAAAAGGGAAATGAAAGATTGAAAGTGAGTTTAATATTTAATGTAAAATTCAATTATAACCCTATCTTATTCTTATCAACCAATGAGAAGAGATAAGAGTAAGTCTCACTCTTCTTACCAGGGAAAGAGACTTTGTTTGTCTTCTATGAGAAAACTAACTTTTATTTACGAATTATGTTGCAATAACACAATTAACCAGAACATAGAAAGTTCTATTTAGTATTTTTGATAATTCCATACCATGTCCTTTATAAGATTTACTACCCAATTAATTACTAATAAGACTAAGATCCAACTTGACCTCCCACTTATTACCGGAGGTCTGACCAGTGTATAAAAAGAGTGGGGCAAGAGGTAAGCGACGAGCGTTAATTGCATTGTTAATGCAACTCTTAGATTTATGAGACTTATGACATTAGTAACTCATATAGTAATGTCAAATGCATATTTCGTCTCATCTTATGCCTCGGGTCCGAGGTCTGACCAGGTAACTCGATTTAGTCGACCATAAAGCAAGAACGTGCAAAAATTAACACAGGTCTGACCAATAGAAAAAGTCCCTCATGGGTTGGAAAGGCCCTGAGGTCTGACCAGAGAAGACAATCCAAATGCATGTGTTCTTCATTTAGCTGGCATAGACTTAAAACTTTACATAAGGGTATACACATAAATTTTACAAAATATGTGACAAAAATCGTGTACAAGAAGCATGCAAAACAACAAGTAGCACAAAGTTAAGAAAACATTTTGTTAACCTTTTTGGTATAGACATCATTTTGTAAATGTTCTCAGGTAGTCCCATTTTGGACGCACAAAGAAGCGGAGAAACAGGTCAGCGTTAAGCGTATTAAAAACCTGACTTTTTTAGGGCAGCGTACTCAACCCGCCTTAAACTTCTCTTATAGTTTGTCCAACAATGGGTGAGCCATATTTCCAATTGACTAATGATGCTATTATATATTAAGAAACTCTTTGTTAACATTAGTTTTTATAGTTGCCAATATGGTGGGATTACAAATTGATCAAACCCTATATTGTACTCCTACATGTATCCGAAGATACAAGTAATTCCAATAATTCCCTCATATGCCGAAGTATGTAGTGGGGCGGGATAAGATTAAAGATCAATTCAACCTCATATTGCGCACATAAAAACTAAAATTACACAATAAATCAAATTTTGTAGTTTAATGTCCGTATTAAATTTGTTCAAAAACCCCCGTTTCGCAAATAACACATAACTAGTCACAAGGAGTATGCTTACGTGTGTAATACTAGACATGTTTAATCCAAATTTCTCTATAAGTATACATCCATTTTATTTAGAGTTTCATAAAGTCTATTTGCAAATATTAAGCATCATATGGCATGTTACAGATAAGCAATTAAAACAGATAGAAAATTAGAGTAAAATTGAAGACAAACTCTTATCTAGAAAGCAGTAATCATATAATGCCTCGAGTTCTCAAAAGAGTCTTCCCCAATTGGAGAACTATAAGACTCTCACTAGGTTTTCTGCTAAAGTGTCTAGATCGCCACATCCATCATATAACATGATTGTGTGAGTCTTATAGCCGAGATAAAACAAGAATAGAATAACACGGCAGCTTAATTAACTTTTAGTTTTAATCTATTCTCTTTTTATCAAGTTATATTAGAGTTGATTCTAGGTGTTTATTCATTTTTTATGGCAAGTATTGCATATAATTGCCATAATTTTCCAATAAAACAATAAATAAACAAGATTTCATGCAGCCTAGCTGTTTATTTCTTATGTGCAAACCCATATAACACCAACGGAGTTTGCTTGAATACCATGTTGGGATTTGATAATCTGTTAACACTAACACTTACCATAAGTTCGCAGCGGGGGGGGGGGGGCCTTTAGGATCAAGTAAGGTTCATATAGTTAACATACAATAAATAAACAAAAGGTAAACAAGAAAACTAACACTTGAAGTCAACAGCAAATGTAATGAAACAAAAGTGATTAAATTACCACCTCTACGGTTGCTCACACAACACGTCAAACGAATACGTCACGATGCTAGTCGTTGCTTCACGTCTCTCAAACACCAAGTGTTCAAGTCTCTCAAACAACAAGTGTTCTTGTACCTTCCTTCCAACCAATTCGAATACCAAAAGTATTAGTTCAATTTGTATTGTTGAGTAAGAATTAAACTCAAAAATAAGACTTATTGTTCTTGGTTTTTCTTTTGTGTACGATAATAAACAAAAAAACCTTTAAGGGATTTATGTTTATGCCGATTGTTACTAATGGAAGAAAAGGATTTACGCATGTGTTTAGCATGCATCATGACTTTGCCATGTATGATGACTTTGCCATGCATCATGAGATATCATGCAACATGTAACTGTATTAAAGTTCCCATGTGCAGGGTTTTATTTATTGATTTGCGTCGTGTGTTTTGATAGTTTAAAACAAGAGTGGGGATCCTCCGAATGAGAGGAGCAGGGTATTGATACATATAGCCTCCAAACCTAAACAAAAATTGTCCCTAACTTCAAAGTTATTGTTTAGTATCATACAACTTTCAAAACCGACACTTTAACCTTCTCCTTTTATTTAACTTGTATTATTAGTTATATAACGTATAAAGGTTAAACTTATTTACCGTTAATATATTTCGTGAAACACTTTTATATAATTAATAATTTATACAAGATATATATTAATATTACATAATAAACGTACTCTTCGTGTCTTACGTGTGTGCCCCCAATAGCTCACACATTTCTAGTCGTATATGTGCGTATCCAACTACCATAATCCAACATTGTTGTCTAGCATTCATTCTTTGCCGGCTGACGCACAAAGATTTTATACACAGTTTACATCTTAAGCTCCTATTGAAAAACATGATGATGAACAACATTGGTTTAGAAAACATACATGGGTGGATGCACCCCTTGAGAAACTTTATGTGGCACCATATAATGCGTTGGTCGGTTTTGAAAGGTATTATGATTTTTGTTCTAATCCCGCGTTGACGGAGCCTGATTTCAGGGCATGGCCAGGCTGTATTGAGAAATTATCGCCTAGTCAAAACATTGGACAACCAAGCCAAGCCAAGCCAAGCCAATTTTCCCACTGAATCTTATGACGGGGCCTGATATGAGGCGACAGGAAGAGCATAATACATGGGTGGATGCACCCCTTGAGGAACCTTATGTGCCACCATATAATGCACTGGACGGTTTCGAAAGGTATTATGATTTTTATTCTAGTCCGTGTTGAAGGAGCCTGATTTCAGGGGCGGGACTGGCAATGCCATATTGAGAAATTACCCCCCATTGGACAACCAAGCCGAGCCAAGGTAATCTTACCACTTCAGCCTATGGCGAGGCCTGATATGAGGCAATAGGATGACCATATTGAGATATTATCGCCCGATATTGATGAGGAGGAACCTAAAAGGATAAAAACACAAGATGATGTGATGAAGAAATCAGCTGGCAACAGAGTTGATATGTTGATGAAGTGTGTGAGTCATTGTTTTTTATTTTGAATGAATTTATTGCCTTCCCTCTTTACGTTTAACCTGTTGAATAATCTTGAACTTGATGCTCAAACTACTTCTTGTTAATGATCCATATTATCCACCTTGTTTGCTTTTGTTTGTTTGTTGGTGATTCATATTTTGTTGTCGGTTGTTGACAAACATATTGTATTGTTTATAGCTAGGCACTTTCATTTATTTTGAATTTGTAGTTTGGGCTATTGTCGCGATAGATGACAATGAATTTATGCTATGTGATATTGTACATTTTTGCAGAGACAGACGGGACTAATCATGTGTATTCTACATCACTTCCTCATTCTGTCATTCTTGCCATGCACTTATGCACTCCCGTCCGGTCACCTAAAACCTTAACCTGCTCAAAAGCTAACAAAAATTATCAGTTCTTTTAAAATCGTTTGTACTGAAGAAATTTAGTTGTGGCTAATATGGGGGATTATGGTAAACGCAAATCAAGTTCTGCAGCTGAAACAAATTATTTTCTAGTACAGTTCGAAATGGACTTAGGTTCGACTTGGTTAACCCACAAACACTTTTTTTCTGATTTTAGTTTCTTATTATAAGGAATGAAAATATTGATTTAAAAAAAAATATAATTACAAATATAAACTAAAACTGAACACAACAATTCAGGAAGTTGTATTATTGACATGGTTGCCTTGCTCCTTTACCTCTTCACTTCTTCTTACCAACATTTACGAGTTAGTGCTCGTGTGCGTTGGTTAAGAAATGTCTTCTTCTTCGTATCAACTTGTCTATGTGAAGAATGATGATTGGGAATTGACGAAGTGAACGCGTTTTGGGGCTGACGGATTCTTTTTTAGTTCTTTTATGGATGCGGGAGAGGTATTTTGGGGAGAACAATTTTGGCGGGCTTTTTGATTCTTTCTTTTCTGAGCTCATACCTTTCGTCATGTCTGATTGTTGCAATGCTCTTGTGGCCTGGAGTTCTGCATTTCAGGGTAGATACGTCATTGAGTTTTTTAGAGACAGTTTTCCAAAGAAGGTTAATTTTTTCGATCATGTCGTCCTGATGTTGTTCGAGTTGGGCTCGTAGGTGAGATAACCTCTTCTCTTGGTTAGAGTTGAAATCAAGTAACGCCTTTTCAAGCATTAATTGATAACTGGAGGAGTAGATGGAGATTGATTCGTTTTGTGGGTTTGTGGATGTTTGAGTTTGCTCCCAGTTAAAATTTGGTTTGTCCTTTCAAGTATTGGTGGCATCATTGAAACTCCTTGGTCCTTGGTTCGGGGTGAACCTCTTTCCTCCCATTTCGTTCGTACGCGAAGATGCATAGTCAACACAAGCCTGATCGGGATCTTCCATGCAATCATGAGTGTCATGAGGACCACTGCAGATTTCACATGGGGTAGTAATTTTGTTCGCTTGAGTAGGGTGTGTTCAAGCAAGATAAGCTTCCATCAAGCGTTGAACTTGATTTTCGAGCTCGATTAGACGGCGGTCGGATGTACTCGGGACATATTGAGGCAATGCGATTGCCTTGACCGGCTTAGCGAAATCCCTTGGGTCGTTCCAACTTTTGTTGTCTTAGAGGGCGAGGTCATCTAATAATTCTCAAGATTCTTCGGCGTTGAGGTCACGAAGTTTACCACCGGCAGATTGGTCAATGGTTCGTCTTATGACAGGATTGACATGGTCATAAAAAATTTAGACTTGGAGCTAAAGTTCTATGCCATGATGAGGGACTTTTTGTAGTAAGTCCTTGAAACGAGTCCATGCTTCGGATAAAGATTCTCCATGATGTTGTTGGAACATCAGGATATCGTTGCGGAGTTTTGCGGTCCTTCCCGGTGGAAAGAATTGAGCAAGGAATCGGGTAGTAAGATCCTCCCATGTGGAGATGGATCCTGCTGGAAGGCGTTCAAGCCAATTGCTAGCTTGATCGCGAAGGGAAAATTGAAATAAACGCAGGCGCGTTCTTTCCTTATTTTCACCGTCAAGGTCAAGTGAGTCCACAAGTTTAAGAAAATCCTTGAGGTGTTGGTTTGGATCCTCGGACCGAAGTCCATGGAATGAGCATCCGTTTTGCACCAACCGGATGGTGTCAGATCGAAGAGGTACCACGTTGTTCCCTTCGGGGAGCTCGATGGTATTCCTATAGCCCTCGTGGCTTGGTTTGGAGTAATCTCCTAGAGTACGGATAGGATTCTCGTCTCCCATGGTGGTTGATGAGAATGGGTTACGAAACAAATAACACAAAGAAAAAATAGACTACAAGAAATCTAATATGCGGAATTAAATTCTCACTTGAAAGGATTCAAGCGAGTAGAACTAAGCTAAACTATGATCTAAACCTAACTATTCCCCGGCAGCGGCGCCAAAAACTTGATGCGGTCGTCATTAGACTTCAACAAGAAGTTTTACAACTCCCTAGGTAGAGCACCTAATCGTTGTAGTAGTAGTATAGGCAAGACTCAGGGGGTTGTTATCGTTCACTTGAGGAATAGGTTGGGAAGGCTTGATCACGGTCTAACAGAATTCTAAAGGTTGGGGAAGATTATTTTTGTGATTTTATGTTTTATAGAAAGCAAGTAAATCATATAATTGGAGAGATTGGTTTGGTTTTAGCTATTTAAACTAAATAACGACTACGCTACTTGTGATAACAATAAGATAAAAGACTGTGTTTATATAAAAGATTGTGTTTATTTAATCATGTTTTACACCCTAGATTGCTTCTCCTAGTGTTGTTGCCTTGTCACACTTGTGATGATCTATGTAATTATTTACTAAGTCATGAACGAATTACATGAATCCGTCATCTATTTAATATTCTGTTAGAGATAGTATGAAGACTATTACAAGGCCCCTAAGAGTATATTAAATGCATGTGAAATATATTAAGAGTGGATCAACCATATTAAGGGGCAAGGTAGTATGAAGACTGTTACCCGATGGTATCCTTTCTACACAATCATGTTTTCCTAGACATATCAACAACGATACAGACAAAAGCTAGTTTTCTAAGACCTAACATGCACATCCATCACAAGAAGCAACACCACTAAGATCTACATTCTAGGTTTCATACAATCATAAATAAACACAATAGGAGGTTTAGCCAAGCATGTTAATAAAGCAAGAACATAGATGAATCCCACAACAAGACATATTGAATGATTAAGTAAACCTTACTTGATTAAAACATGAGTTGGAGGAAGTACAATAGGGGTTTTAGGCCTTAAAATCATCCCTAACAGCTGCTAAATGAACTAGGGTTCATACCCACTTTTTATTCTTATGTTACATACCTAAAACCCTAAATTCGGGTTTGTATATATAGGAAAAACGCTGTGATGGCGTCGCGTTTTAATCGTGACGCTGTCATGACAAGAATATTCTAGATAATGGGCTGGGTCGTGTGCTCTGACGCCGTCGTTGAATCTTGTGACGCCGTCTTGAATATCGTTGTGACGGCATCATGTTGTATCTGTGATGCCGTCTCTAGCCTCTAAGAAGAAATTCTTGAGCAATATTAGTGTAGGTTTGTAGTCTTGTCTGTTTCTTCTCCAAATGAGCCCAAGTCACGTGTAATTCTTCCAAATGCCCTCCAAATGAGAAATACC
>BQNB010106166.1:12397-23445 GCA_026074375.1 Tanacetum coccineum | reverse complement strand
TTTTGGGGTTACCTGGTTTCCGACTCGACATTGCGAGCCGACTAATCCCAGGGCGACTACCCTTTTGGATAGCCCGGAGTCAACCTCTGTGGCTACAAGGGGATTAATTTTCTCCCTTGACCTCCGCTTTGGAATACCGGTATTCTTACATGGTTCCATAGTATGAACATATGCATCAATAATAGAAGTATAACCAGAAGGAAACTGAATATTGAACTTTTAAGTGAGACCCCTAAAGCATCAAGTCTGTTTTGTCTTCTATGAAGCAGGCCCCATATCTAACCAATTCAGAGGAGGTTTTCGTTTAGCTCACTAAGAAACAGCACCTAACAGTGTCCTTTGCTACATCTGTAGGATGGAGAAGCTTATGCTTACCTCCTTAACGTACTTGCACCAGAGCATTGTAGCCCTGCCACACTGGATACCAAGGATCCTGCTGAAAGGGCAAATTTGGTACTTGAGCATGCAGAGAAAATGGATTGTAAAAGATACTTGGCTCCTAAAGATATTGTTGAAGGCTCCTCAAATTTAAATCTTGCATTTGTTGCACAAATATTTCACCAAAGGTTCGAGATTGTTTCATCTGTTATATTTACTTTAAAATAAGTATAAGCTACTTTTCTGACATGTGTCCACGGTATATCCTACATTGCAGGAATGGTTTGTCTACTGATAGCAGCAAGAAAATATCTTATGCTGAGATGATGACTGATGATGAACAAATTTCGAGAGATGAGAGATCATTCAGATTATGGATCAATAGTCTTGGAATTTCTTCGTATATCAATAATTTGTTCGAGGATCTCAAAAATGGGTATGTGTACTTAAAAGACCGTATTGCTACCACAGTGTATGGCTTTTATAAACTTTAAACCTTGTATTAATCTTTATGCTCATTTGATCATGCAGATGGACACTTTTGGAAGCTGTAGACAAGGTTTCACCAGGATCGGTGAATTGGAAACATGCAACCAAACCTCCTATAAAGATGCCATTTAGGAAAGTTGAGAATTGCAATCAAGTTATTATGTCACCATAAGGTCTTCTTCCTTGACTCCTTCCAGATCTACATTCTCTAGCAAAATGCCCTTTTCTGTGACAGTTGTAGCACTCAATCTTTGACTTATCAAGAGAAACAGGTCATTTTTCTTTGAAGTCCATATTTCTTCCTGTCCTCTGAATGAACTTCTTTACTCTGACAGTCAACATAGCCACCTGCCATCGAAGATCCAATTCCTCTAAGTCATCTCCATCCATCTGCTGAAAATCCTCATTCTCAAGTTGAGGACTGGTTGTTGGTTGTGCAAGAAAGGAGTAAGCTATATCATGAGCACTTGGAGTAGATGGAACTTGATTAATTCCACCAGCAGTACTAACCCCAAAATCTCCACTGGCAGTACTAACTTCATTAGTACTGTTAGTATTCTCAGAGGAAAGAAAAGCCAAATTCTGAGAAGCAGAGTTGGAACCTGAAGACCTTTTCAATTCATCTTCATACACCCTAAGATTGTTGTAAAGGTCATCAATATCAACCTCATCAATATCTGGTTTATTTCTCATGATCAGTGCTATTTGACTCCATGAAGGAGGAAGACTTCTTAAAAACTTCTGATTAATGTCTTCCTTTGATACATAGGCTCCATGAATTTCCAGTTGACTTATGAGTTTCTGAAATCTATCATAAGCCTTATCCAAAGTTTCATTAGATGCAGTAACAAAATTTTCAAACTGATGTTTCAGAACATTCTTTTGCATCTTTTTGGATTCCTCATTACCTCCAAATCTAGATTTTATTGCAGCCCACAAAGATTTAGCATCAGGAACATTGTGGAACTTGAGGAGGTACTCATCAGGTATTGCTAAGAGCAAGATGCTCTTAATCCTTTCTTGATTCCTTCTAGCAGCCAATTGTTTTGCAGTCTTAGGAACAGGAGGACTAGATTGTTCTCCTGAAGGTGTAGCCTCATCTTCCAGATCTCCATTGACAATAATATCCCACAGATTATGATCTGTGTGACAAATGTATTGTCTCATCCTCATACTCCAGATATCGTATTCTCCCTTCTTAATGATAGGGATCTTCATAGCAGTGATTGTTGGTGGAGGAGTATCTTGATCAGCCATCTCTTTGATTTGTAGTAGTTCTGATTCAAAAGAAATTCTTCTTTTTCAGAGTTTCCTCACAAGCTCTGATACCACTTGTAGGATCCCTTTGCTTAATGGATCTTAACCTTTAGCTTGTAAAGGGTTTGTTGCCTTAGATAAATCTAAAGTAACAATGATGAAACAATGATTAACCACTATTGATTACGCGGAATTTAATCAACAATGTAAAGAAGAATATAATCAAAACACTTTTATATTGAACTTTGAATCTGCCTAAGTTACAGATTACAAACTATGATTTGTTATATGATCTCTATGATCTCTTGTAGAACTATATCTACTAACTATGCCTAGGGATCCTTTTATAGACTAAGGAAACCCTAATGGGCTTTACAAAACGCGTATAAAGATAATGCATATCCTTTCCTAATATATCTCATGCATATCTTTAACTCTAACTAATTTCTGCGTAAGCAGACTTAACTATTTCATAAACAGTATTAACTATTTAATACTGCCAGTACTAACTATGATAAACCTTCTACCAGTACTAACTATTACACTAGCAGAATTAACTACAATGCTAATAGAATTAAGTCTGTTATACAAATTTCCTAACATGTTTTTTATTATTTTTTGATATTTTTGCAGTGCTCTTAGCCTGTTATAATGACATGGTAGAAATCCTTATTTGTGCGTAGTGAAAGGTATGGTTTCTATTAGTGAATTTTAGCTTTACTAATCTATACACTTATTAATTTATGTATTGATTTTGATTTTTTGGTAAAGATTAAATCTTGATGAAATAGATCAAATCATGATGGTTGGTTTTCAATGAAACTTGATCAAGATATATAAATATGGACAAAATTCCTATGAAACTGCTAACACTGTATATTTGACTGAGTCGTTTCTCAAGATAATAATCATACATCTTTGAAATATATTACAGGTTGATGTAGCTACAATCAAGATTCTTAGGATTCTGAAGACTTGAGCCGCATACATATAATACCTAAATTGTTAGCCCAAGCAATATTATTCAACTTTATTCATAATATATCGAGTTAACAATTGGTGTCGGATTATGACTTCATTTCATTTGGGCGAGACACGTGAAAAAAATACTTTGAACCTTAATACTGCAAAAAATCTTATTAATAGTCAGGGATAGTGTAAACTTACTATAGCCTATTATGTTTATGTAAAGGGTTAATATATACGAAGGTTACTAAAGTTTACAAAAATGTTCACCTAAGTAACTAGAGTTTAATTTTGTTCACTGGGGTTACTACAAGTATGAATGACTTTGAGGTTACTAAAGTTATGAAAATATACATAAACATCACTTAACTTGTAAAAACACGACATTTATGTTACTTAACTTATCAAAAAATATGTATTGAGGTTACTCGAATAACACTAAAATTATAGTGAGGTATGCTTCTTATAAGTTTAGTAACCCTATTGAACAAAATGAAACTCTAGTTACTTAGGTAAACATTTTTGTAAACTTTAGTAACCTCCGTATATATTAACCCTTAGGTAAACAAAGTGGTTTAATGATCCATTACAGCAAGAGAGTGTGTGTAAGCATCATTTATAAGAGGTTGATCAGTAGTGTAGAAATGCATAACATTAAGCGTGCGATTGATTCTATGTTTAGTACTAATAGAAGATATATAGTAAAACTTTAGGGTACTTATATTTTTTGGGTAAAGGGTATATTATAAGCCATTTAGGATCCTACTATAAGAAATAGTCCAATAGTTTACAGCTTTAAACCGCATAGAAGTTAATTTTGCAGCTAAAGAAAAAGAAAATATGTACCTAAAGCATATGATCATCTATACAAATAACCATGAACAAATAGAGGATATTCAGTTAAATCTATATCTTTGAAAATTATGTTTAGGAAGGTCATATACTTAAAAATTACACTTAGGCTTTCAACCCATTCGACAAGTCTAAACCTACTCCTTTTTAGTTAATTTTCAAGATCTGTTTCAATTGTTTTTAAGATATAACACAACCTAAATTGACCATAAATAGATGTAAACGGGTTAAAATGGCATATTTAGTCTGCTGCCAACCTTTGTTCATATAAGTTGAAGTAAATCGGTTGTAGGAAACTAAATTCATGTATAATGTTGCATTGACTATTATTAAACTAACTCATTCTTCTTTTCTAAAATTTGTAAAGTGTTACTTAAATTGGAACATTCATTTATATGATCACCTTCTGTATAAATGAATTATACGATGTTATTTCAGGCAAGGCAGGTGTTATTATAAGAGTTTGTGAATGATGCTTTTAACTCTGCACTCGATTCGGATGGCATGGAAGATGAGATTGGAGAGGAGGTTGATAGGGTTCTAATGCAATAGCTGGCGATACTGCTTCACATAAGTAAAATTCTGATTTTTCCCAAAAGTCAAGCCCGGTGCAACGCACGGGTACGAACACCTCGTCAACCATAAAGGTCTAAGCTCAATTGCTTCCTTTTTATATCTACTTATTTATATTCAGAGCTAATTCTAGTGGTACCAAAATGACTAATTAGACAATAGTATTAGGTATATCGCACCTGCACACATCGCTCGAACAAACAAAGAACACAAACAAGGCTTACGGAAAGTAAATGTGGAATATAATCGACGCAAGATATAACGTGGTATCTAAGACTAGGTAACTCGCAGCAGTCCACGGGGTCAAACTAGAGAAATTTTATTATTGTGGTACACAAACACAAGAGATACAATTTACAATTACAATAAGGGGATATTTATAAGTGTGAGACCCTAATCCACTTTACTTATTTGACTGATATGGGTTTGGGTTTGCACCCAACAATATAAGCCTTCACAACTCAACAATCTCTCACTTGGAGGCTGATCACTTCACTGTTCTCCGTCTCAAATAATCTGTGTAAACTTCAAACCATCTTCCCTTCAACAATGTTATTGCTCTAACCTTCCTGTACCGCCGAACAAACGGAACACGCTGCACTAACCAAACGCAGGGCTAGGAGACTTTTGATACAAGGTATCCCGAACTAACATTATCAAATTATGAATAACCTCTCTCTGGTAAGACACCATCCTCCGTTCATCAGTTATCTCAGAGGCCAGTTAAAGCTGCGGAAAGCTTCAACTTCTCTATTGTTACCACCTTGGTGAGTATATCTACAAGGTTCTTTTCTCCAAGAATCTTCTTCAAAGATAACGTCTCTTCATTCACTAGTTCTCGAATGTAGTGATATCTTGTCTTGATGTGCTTCGTTCGATCATGAAACACAAGATTTTTTGCGAGATGAATAGCACTCTGGTTATCACAAAACAGAACACACCCTGTTTAATTTCTGTCTAACTCTTTAAGAAAATTCTTCAACCATACCAACTCTTTGCCAGCCTATGCAATAGCCATATACTCGGCTTCGGTAGTTGACATAGTGACACACTTCTGAATTCTAGACATCTAATTAATTGTTGTACCACCCACTGTGAAAACATAATCTATAATACTCTTTCCCGAATCTAAGCAGCCTCCGTAGTCTGAATCGGAGAATCCTTCTAAGACAACCTCTTTTCTGCTGAAATAGAAGGTAGCCTTTGAAGTACCTTTTAAGTAGCGTAGCAGCCACTTGACAGCTTCTCAATGCTCCCTTCCTAGGTTAGACATGAATCTTCTAACAACTCCCACTACATGAGCTATATTTTGCCTTGTACACACCATAGCGTACATCACACTGATAACTGCTAAAGAATAAGGAACCTTAGCCATTCTTCGTCTAGAATCCTCCGTCTTAGGTGCTTGTTTCTTACTAAGCTTAAAATGGTCTCCTAAAGGTTGACATCTAGCATCTACATCCTTCATATTAAACTTCTCTAAAAACTTCTTTATGTATTTCTCCTGGGATAGCCACAGATTACCCTTCATTTTATCTTTGATGATGAACATGCCTAGAATCTGCTTTGCGGAGCCTAAATCCTTCATCTCGAATTCTTGAGACAACTGTCTCTTAAGCTTCCTGATCTTTTCCATGTCGAAGCCTGCTACCAACATGTCATCAGCATATAACAGTAATATAATAAAGGACGAACCAACTTTCTTCAAGTAGCAACAATGGTCCATAACACATATCTTGTACCATGCCCTCTGCATAAAATTGTCAAACTTTAAGTACCAATGTCTCGGTGCTTGCTTTAATTCGTACAGACTTTTTGTCAACTTGCACATGAGGTTTTCTTCTTTCCCAGCTGACTGAAAACCCTCTGGTTGTGTCATGTAGATGTCTTCATGAAGGTCACTATGTAAGAAGGCTGTCTTGACATCTTATTTCTCTAGATGCAAGTCCTTTGCGGCTACAATACTCAAGACTAACCTGATTTTAGTCATCTTCGCAACTGGAGAGAAGATCCCATTGTAGTCTACCCTCGTTTCTATTAGAAACCCTTAACCGCCAATCGAGTCTTGTAAATTTTGCTGCGATCCTACTCTTCTTTAACCCTGAACACCCACTTGCTTTGTAATGCCTTCTTTCTTGCTGGTAATCTGACTAAGGACCGAGTCTGGTTCTTTTCAAGTGAACTTATCTCTTCATTTATATCCTTCTTCTACTGTACGAATTCTTTGCTACTCAAGGATTCTGAATAAGACTCTGGTTCACCATTCTCTGTTAATAGTAAATAGTTTGCTAATGGAGATTACCTTACTGGAGCCCTAGACTCTCTGGTGGATTTTCGTACCTGTAGAGTCTCGAAGCCTTTCTCCTCGAAGGATGCTTTGTATTCAGAGTCTTCTTCATCTGATCTTCCACTACCCTTGAAGCTACCACTATTTTTGGACCCCTTACTCGTATCTGAGCTTCCACCTTGGCTCTGAGTGATTTCTGAACTCAACCCATGCTCTTCAACTATGCTTTTATTTGCAAGGTTCTCTAGAGACTCTTCTAACACCAATTGATCCTTCTGATTTGGCTTCATTAAGTTACTAGAATATGTTGCAGCCATGGCTCCATATAAAGAGTCCTCATTAAATGTGACATCTCTGCTTCGGACGACCTTGTGACCCTTTGAATCCCAAAAGCGATATCCTATCTCATCTGAGCCATAGCCTATGAATATACACTTTACAGAATTTGCATCTAGCTTATCTCTTGCAACATCTTTCACCTTAACGTAGGAGTCACACCCAATTACCCTCAAGTGTGTGAGACTAACTTCCTTCCCTTACCATTCCTCTTTTGGAATTCGGAACCCTAAAGGCACGGAGGGTCCGTGATTAATTAAGTAAGCTGCCATAGTAACTGAATCTTCCCAAAACATATTTGGGAGCCTTTCATGAAGCCTCATACTCTTTGCTCTCTCATTCAATGTTTGGTTTATTCTTTCAGCAACACTGTTCTGTTAAGGTGTTTCCGAGACTGTTTTCAGCATCTTAATCCCGTTCTTGGCATAATACTCAATGAACTCTTTACTACTATACTCTCCACCATTATCAGATTTCAAACACTTCACTTGAAGGTTTGTTTCATTCTCCACTGTAGCCTTCTGCTTCTTAAAAGTGTTGAATTTTATTTTTAAGAAAATAAGCTCATACCTTCCTGCTGCTGTCATCAATAAAGGTAACATAGTAGCGGGGTGCGCCTATTGATGCAACAGATGTAGGGCCATAGACATGTGTATGAACTAGATCGAGCCTCTATTGTTTTCTTGTATTCCCAGACTTTACGAAGCTTACCTTCTTCTGTTTCCCCAATACACATGGCTCACAAAAGCCTACAACATCCTTCTGTAAATCTGGAACCCTAGCCTTCGAAGCTAGAATCTTTATACTCTTCTCACTCATATGTCAAGCCCCTACCATCAATAGCTGCTTTAATCCCATCGGAGGGTACCTCAACCATATACAGGCTTCTACGTTTGTTCCCATGAACTACCACCAAACTACCTTTAGTAACCTTTCGTTGCTGGTCTCTAAAACCTATGTGGTACCCTTCCTCATCAAGCTTCCCAACAGAGATTAACCTCTTCTTTAGGCCTGAAATGTACCTAACATCCTTAAAAGTCCAACTTGTACCAAAAGAAGTTTTAAGGACAACATCCCCAACGCCTGCAATGTCTAGAGTCTTGTAATCTTCTAAACAAACCTTATCGGAGCGTAGCTTGAACCTTTCTAACTCTTCTCTAAAATAGGTTGCATGGAACAATGCACCATAATCCATTATACGATCATCAGTTGTATTCTCATCGTAACATACCAATGCATTATAGTCTCCAGCTGCCATGTTAACCTCCTTATCACTGGAGGTTATAGGCTTTGAACACTAATTTTGAAAGTGGCCCTTATGGTTGCAATTCCAACACGTGATATCCTGCCTGTTCTTAGACTAATCTCTCTTCTTTCATTTCGATCTACATTTGTTATGCTTCTGCCCTCTATCTTGCTTTCTGCCCCTGCCTTTGTCTTCTGCACTTAACAAAAGAGTTTGAGTACTCTCCAGATGTCTTCCAACGAATATCTTCCCAAAGAATTAAATCACAAATGTTATCGAACTTAAGCTTAGTACTTTCGGTTGAACCACTAACTGCTGTAACAGTACCAACTCTTGGGCAACGAAGAAAGTAACAAAAGAGCTTGTACTTCATCATCGAATTTAATATCAACCGACATAAACTTTGATAGGATTAAATTAAACTCGTTTACATGATCTGCAACGGAGGCTCCTTCCTTCATCTTCATATTAACCAACTGTCGAATAAGAAACACCTTATTTGATGCACTAGGTTTCTCGTACATATTAGACAAAGCCTTAAACAAGTTGTATGTAATATTCTCATTGACAACGTTGTAGGCTATGTTCTTCGCCAATGATATCCTGACCACACCTAAAGCTTGCCTATCTAGTAGGGTCCAGTCCTTGGCCTTTATGCCTGTAGGTTTAGCTTATGCCAAAGGCTCGTGAAGCTTCTTCTGATATAGATAGTCTTCGATCTGCATCTTCCAATACCCGAAATCATGACCATCAACTTTTCAATCTTTATCTTACTGTGTTTTGCCATTGTTTATCATAGCCTGGCCGTAATACCACTTTGTTAAGGTATATCGCACTTGCACACACTGCTCGAACAAACAAAGAACAAAAACAAGGCTTATGGAAAGTAAATGTGAAATATAATCGACACAAGATATAACATGGTATCTACGACTAGGTAACTCGTAGCAGTCCACGGGGTCAAACCAGAGATATTTTATTATTATGGTAGACACCACAAAAGAGATACAATTTACAATTAATAACAATGAGGGTGTATTTATAAGTGTGAGACCCTAATCCACTTTACTTTTGTTACCGATGTGAGATTGGGTTTGCACCCAACAATATAATCCTTCACAACTCAACAAATATGTGGACTAAAAAGGTGTAAGGTTAGAGTAGCGTGTGTGTCTCATTTTCATTCAATTGAGTACTAGCATGGTACCCGCGCGATGCGGCGGCGGGTACCACATGATTAACTAGAGAAAAACAAAAGGAAATTGATCCCGATCAGGCCTGATTCACTAATTTTTATAGGTTTTGGCCAATCCGGTTCTTTTTCGAACGACTTTGATTTGCTAGCCGAACGGGGACCACTCATGTTCCTGGTTGAACCCGTTGGTCTGTTCCGGTTTTTAAACTATATGTATCAGCATATAAATTGTATGAAGTTTTGTGTGTTTTTTTAGTTTGTACAATGTATATAATAACATGTACTTTTCATTTTAGGGGTGTTTTAAAAATAACATTAATTAGTGTGTTTAATAAATTAAGAGGTGTTTTACGAATAATATTAAATGTGTTGACCAGTCAATAAGTGTGTGTTTGTTCATTAGTAATTGTACATATTGCATGAATATTCGCAAATTTAAATAATGGGGTGTTTTAATAAGTTTGTTAATTGTGTATTAAAAAGTGGTACAATATGTTTCTTTGTTTGTATGTTGTTTGCATTAAAGAGTGTATGTAATATATTTTGATTATTTGTTATATGCATTAAAGCTTGTACATTATGCATGAAAACTTGGATTACATAAAAAATTAATGATGAGAGAGATATCATTTTTTTATAAGACAGTAAGATAGGATATATCTAAATTCACTATAAAATATATACAATCGTCCACAAGTGCAATAGTTAAGTTACTTCGGTACTTGAGAGCTTCACTCTTTTTGCCCTCATTTTATTCTGGTGCACGAGTGTGTTATGATCAGTTGGGGCTACTTACGTTTCACCCAGTATCTACTTGAATTAAAAGAAACGTAGACATTTAATAATCCATGTCACATGCTCTTCCTATGAAACATCATGCATTCTGGAAGTGTACAAAGAACAAAGATGGAAAAGTAAGATGATACAAGGATGTTCCAAGACTTCATATTTTTAGAAACTGGACTGTTATATGTTAGTATGCCTATTAGAGATATTATAGGGAGTAAAGAGAAATTTTAGCCTAAGTTTAGCCCAACTAGGGATGTATATGTCGGTTCCAACTCTAAATATACCATAGAGGTTAGGCATTAAAGGATTGACTGTTATCTCCTTCGTATCATAGCCGGTTTCAACTCTTTAGTAGTTTGTTTTCTTCCCCCCACATCTCTACAACAAAGAGGTAAGGGGAGGGGTAATTGTACCGTTCATTCTTTTCCTTTGATCAATAAAACGTAAACGTTTGGGTCAATTCGTGTGGGTTCTTCTTTAGTCGTGTATGTGTGTCAATTATCTTTACAAGATTCGGATTCCGCATAGTTCGCTTTCGGGTTTGTTGTAGGATTTTACAACAAGTGGTATCAGAGCTCAGTGTGGAAAACTAAAAGGGGGGTTGAATAGTTTACTGCTTTTTAATTTAATATTTAAAATTTGTTTATAAAAACTTAGATTCAACTTTTTGTGAATTCAAT
>BQNB010106166.1:0-11546 GCA_026074375.1 Tanacetum coccineum | reverse complement strand
GCACACGAAACCACAAATAACTAAAACTAATGATCTAAATAAGATAAAAATACACACAAGCTCACGACATCACCCTATGGCGACTGATACCAATTGTAGATGTATCAAATCACTTAACAAATGAATAAGAAAGAAAGTTTAGAGAGAGAAAGGAGGGTTATAGCACTTAAAGAGAGAAAGGAAAGGAAAATGTATTATGTGAATAACCAAATGAGCAACCAACCCTCTCTAAGGTGTGGAGAGGGGTATTTATACCAACATTATGGCTAGTCAACATAAGGATGACTTATGTTGGCCCGGTTAGCTTGGTAAGTTTCCAAATATTATTGCTCTGAGCTATACTATTACATATTCGTAGTGACCGAGTCTCTTCTTGATTTCTAACAATCTCCTCCTAAGGGAGGTCACTCCAATTTAAAAAAACTTAAGCTCTACATTCTATGAATATCTTCAATCTTTGCTCGTAGTCTTGTTTTCTTGATCTTTATCTTGTGAATCTTGATGTAGTAATCTTTAAACTTTTAGGCTTTAGCTTGTATCTTTGTCTTGACTTAAATGTGATCTTGAGCTAATTGAGATCACCAACCAAGCATAATCTCTTTTCGCCATTTTGTAATCTTTGTCTTCTTGTGATCTTATGACTTTTGGACCGACATGCTCATACTGTTCTTGATGTTAAAAGCGTGTGTAACCATCTTTCTTGAAATTCTTTAACTTTAACACTTTGTCACTTTATGGAGGACATGCGATATCACTTTAATACTTTGTCACTTCAAGAAAGACGTATAGTATCAGAGTAGCAGATGTCTTGAAACATGTACTTGAGCTTTCATGATGTCTTTACTTATGTCGGTCGAGTACGAGCATGTGGTATTAGCTTTGACTTGCCATCGAGAAACTGCCGCAGCCATTAGGAAATCTGCATGAATGGGTTATTGATAAACAACATATATGAACAAAAGTGGCTTTGTCACTTTGTCGAATACAGTTATAATAACCACGGTTCCCTGTTAATCAGTATAAATATTGCCTGTGATCAGGTAGAATTCTGAAGAATCTCCTTGATAGGGTTTCGTAGCTGCACTAGCCGTTCTCATTATCAGAGCGTCTTAAAGCAGACAACACGGTAAGAGTGAACCGGTAAGTTACTATCTTCCCGATTAAGCCGTCAATTCGTGTTTATCTTTCCTATGTCCAGATACCCTTGTGAGGCTTCCCATGGACATAAGATTGAAAATTGATTTAGAAAATCAGTCAGTATGTTAAGATGCAAAAGGTTTTTATGACACACCAATAGTTTTGTCTTTTTCAAAATTCATCAGTCAATTCATAAGCTGGACCGAATCGATATCCAGTATCACAAGTTTGATCCATATATGATCTCACAAGTCACCTACCGCAGAGCTTGTTTGATGTTGGCTCTGGAAGGCTTTCCATCGTCATTGTGAATACTTTAGTATCACTCTGATGTTCTGGCAAAATCACAAGGATAATGTGTAGGACTCTTGATATCTTTCTTGTTTTCACATTGTGTGAATTAGTAAGCATATTTCGGATAAGTTTCCTAATGAGATTTATGGATGATCTCTTTTATGGCTCTAGACTCGATAGTGCACTTTGGTTTTTAGTAATTAGAGGCTGGAGCGGACTGTCAGCTTTTCAATATCAACTAACTCGGAGTGAGAAAGCCGATAGAAATGTGTTTAATCTCTGTGAGAAATGAAACAAGAGTGTTTTGAGACCTTGAGTGGCTAGGAAGGGTTGTGCATCGCGTCATTGGGTCCATGACGACTGTCTTCAATACCAGACAATAGCTTAGTGTTTCTGACAGTTTATGTATTGACTCGTTTTCTGCCTAAGTGTAAGGAGGGCTTCTTTCTTTTCACCCTTTATCTTAACTTTTCTTTTTAATTCTTCAACCCCTTCATTACTTACCAAGACTTCATCACTTACACCTTGTTGGGTTTGTTCTAGTGTCAACTCTGTCTTAGTCCGCATTATTCCTTTTTCTCACTTTACTCCTTTTTTCATCATACCTAAGGACTTCTATTATAACTAATAGAATGTCCCTGGGTAGACCCCTCTAGTTCTGGCTGGATCATGGGAACGAATACATAATCTTAACCACCTTATAACTCTAATTAATTACAGACATGGTCGGTCTTTTGGTATTGTTCTCAGCCTTAAAATCATTTGATATGCTCCCCCTCAACATGTGCGTCGATATTTAAAAATGTTTAGCACATGAAGGGAAGAAGCTTTCACTTGAGTCCTTAAAATCACATCTTTAGCCAAATATTTTAATCACATTTTCTCTCCTTATCAAAAATATGAAATATCTTGATATTTTGGATATCAATTGATTCAAATATTAATGCTTTTAGGGAAAAAAATGTCCAATTATTAACAAGCCGTATTAAGAACATTATAATGCTCCCCCTCAATTTATGAGGGTATTTTATATATATATATATATATATATATATATATAGTGTCGAGTACGTTAATTTAAATTTTTTTGAATTTATTGAAAAATTCTAGAAAATTCGTACTCAAACACTATTTACATTGCCTACTATTATAAGTCTATACTACATATTCACAAGATAAAATTTTGAGATTGGACCTGACAATTAAACGGTACGCGTCATCGGTTTGTAGTCCATCTCGAGTTCCCGTGCACCAACCAATATTTCAAGATTCCGAATGATCCTTCTTTCACGCATCTCCTTATCAATCAGTTCGACCATAAGTTCTGACCTCTTTCTGTCAATAGCTGTCTACTTTCTCCTTGGCATCTCCGTATTGTATTCCAGACAAAAATCGCATACTCTATGATGAAGCTCATCCCTAACTTTCTTGAGCGTCCCATCCGAGAACTTGTATAGCTCATCAGCCCGCATCACTCTTTTCTGTTTGGTCAGATCTTCATAGATTACCCCTGGCCGTTTGTGAGATGGAGTATAGAGTTCTTTGAATTCTATTTCTGGAATGGTCTGTTAAGGTGGAGTAATGTTGAATTTCTTTTGGTAACTTTCTACACCAAGCTGTAAATCCTTGACACGTTTCTTGACGACGAGACTTATTGTGAACATACTAAGAGCCACAATAAAGTCAACAATATCGCTTTCGGTGAGGTGAAATAGCTTGTTTTAAACGGCAAGAAGCAACATGTCTTCAATGTCATTTAGGTGTAGATCCACGAAGTCACCTTCTTTAAATTTGTAAAGCTGATGGTCAGCTATTTTCACCACAATCTCTTCCAGATGACCATATCCGTATAGTTTCTTGACACTCACACTCACACTCTTCACACCAAGAATTTTCTGAGTAGAGTACACATTATGCTTGGAGAACTTGTTCAGTTGAGATCTGTGCCATAGCTTACGCCCTTTACCCTAATGTTTGATCCCTTTCAATGCATCTTTGTCATACCCCACTTTGGTAAGACTCCAAAGCGTAGGAACCATGTCTTTAATCCCTTCAGTCTCATACCTAGTTGCTTTGGTTTTCGTAATCGACGTAGTATATGTCCTTTCCAGATCAGAAGATTTTAGATACTCCAGGTAATTGTTGAAGAAGTAATTAGTAGCAATGGTTAGATGACCTAGGTGACCTTGTAGAGGAAGATGTTTGGACAGATCAAAGGGGTAACGATCTCCTTTTGGATTATTCCAATCAAAACTGTTTGTTAATGCATTGAAACACTCTTGAAAGTGGTACTCTAGTTCGACACTGCTAGAACACGTGCCTTTTAACAGATTATAGGCAGGTCCTACCAAGATATCTTGAGTAAGATTGTCAATTTTGAGTCGATTTAATACATACTTGGACAAGTCAATCGGAGTGGCCATGAGGTCATTGAATGTGAGAGGATCCTCTATAGCAGAGACCATTTCATTAAACTAAGGCTGTTCGGGTTAATCAAGTAAAACCTGATGCTTGTTCCATTCCGGATCAGGTGTAGGAGGCCTTAAAGGTTGCTTGAACCAATATGGATTTGGAGTCTTAACTGTCTTGGGATTAGAAGCATCTTGTGGCTGATCATCATTACGAACCACATTATCACCCGCATCATCCATAACCATCTCAGCAATAGGTTCTTCAACTAGTTCCTTTGCCAAAGCAGACTTACCAGTTTTGGAGCCTTTAGATGGAGCTTTACCTTTATAGGTTTCCTTAGTGGTGGATGGCTTCTTTGAAGACTTTGAATCTTTAGTTTTTCTCCTCTTGGTCTACTTACCCTATTATGGTCCAGCTAGAGGGTCTTCATCATCATCATGCTTTCTCTTATGGTCTTGAACTGTATCAGCAACTCCCTTATCTATTGCATTTTCATCCTCTATTAGAGCTTCTATGAGAGCATGGTACAATCGATGAGTGGCATGATTTTTATTGAAAGACTTGTTAGCATGCATGGTCTGGTAGAGAGCGCTTTTCAGATTGTACTCTTGGAGAGCTGCCTTGTCTGTAGACCAGATAGTAAACTTTGGCATCTTTTGCTTCTCAGCTTGTTCCTTTTTAATCTTAAGAATCTCTAAAGAAGTTTTCTTTGATTCTTGTTTTAGGTCAACTATTGGTGTCTATTTCTTGGGCAACTCAAGAATTTGCTGCAGAGAATATTTTTGAATAAGATATGCTGTGTGTTTCTTCAGTTCCTTTTGAAAAACATCACCAACTTTGGATCTAAGATAATTATCAACAACAGATGGAACTTGTATCTTGAGAGCAGCAAGAGCTTCAGCAGATAGATCTATTTTCTTGAAATCATACATATCTTTTTCTAATTTAGCAACTCTTAGCTGAACATCAGAGAGTGCATCGGATTCAGAAACAACAGTGGTGATTATTTGAGCATTGGTTGTGGTTGGTGGTGTGGGAATCGGTGTTGTTGTTTGTTAAGGTACATGAGGTGTGGTGGATATAAATGGAGGAGGTAGAGTTGTTACAGTAGCTTTTAAAGGAGATTCTTGAACTGGTGTGAGAACTATGGGTTCAGAAATCACATATACTGGTACACTAAGGATGGATAGACATTGGGTAAGTAGAACTTCAGACTGGATCTTAACTTCTAACAATGAGTTGATCTCTGCATCTGTAGTATCCTTAACAGTACTAGCTAAAGAAGAATTAGAAGAAAGTTTAAGGAATTAATCACCAAAACCTAAAGATACAGATAAGCTAGAGCTTGATGGAGGGAGTTCGGTCTTCTTGGCATCATCCTTTACTTCTGAAGTCTTTACATCATCTACCTTTGCTGCATTAGTAACCTCTTCATCAACTTTATCAGAATCATCAACTTCAGCATTTAACATCTCTTCATCCTCATCTTTGCGCACACGAATCTTGTACTTATAGATATCATCCTCACCGGATTCAGTTTCAGCATCTTCATCATCAACATCTTGATCATCTCTGACATAAGCATTTCCTTCATCATCTGCATCATCATCTTTATCATCCTTCTCTTCATCTCCAAGTTTATCTTCTTCTGAGTATTCGCTTTCTTATTCTGATCCCTACTAAAGAATAACATTTTCTTTAGTTATATCCTTTTCCTCATCGGGAACCCCTGGTTTAGTACCAGTTCCTTCACTTGAGGTAGCAGAGATGACTGTGGACTCATTGGGAACCCCTGGTATAGTACCAATTCCTTCATTTGAGCCTCCAGTACCTGGCTGTCTCTTGCTTCTCTTCTTACTTTCTTTAAGAGCTTGTATAATGTCTGTATCCTCTTGTTCTTCTAGAGTAAGAGATGAAGCACCTTTAAGCTTAGTCTTTGAAGTGGCGGGTTTTGACTTTGGAGCACTTGGAGTGTCTTGAATGACTACACTCTTAGAACTTCTTCCACCAGACTTCTTCTTAGCAGATTCAGGGACAGATTCAGTCATGATCCTTGCATGAGTAGCATGGACTTGTCTTGTTGCTTCTGCTTCTTCAGCTTCAGTTTGGCTGATAGACTTGCCTAACTCTAAAGCTGTGTCAGGATCATCAGAGATAATGTTGTCATCAGCAGACAGTGTGACTTTCTTTTTGACTCTTCTCATACTAGAAGTCTTTCTCTTAACTAATCCAGGTTCAGGTTTAGATTCTTCAGATACATCAACAGTTGCCTAAGAGTCATCAGTAGCCATCTTTCTTTGTAAACCTTTGCCTCTGCTCTTCTTGGGGGGAATTTGTCTAGTAGAATACTTGATGAACATCTGATAGGATTCAGATTGTTTAATTTTTTCTGTCAGCATTGTCTCAGGAATGGAAAGTCCATATCTTAACCTATTCTGACAAACTTTAATCTATATACAATACCATCATCTTTGATTGTATGATAATGTTGATACTTGAGGTTTGAGAGATGCTTGTGTTGCTTGAGGAAATGATTGGTGATGACCTTGGTGAATTGGGGGAATGGCATGTTTTCACGACTTGATATCTTCTCCCTTATGTGATCAATATGGTATGCAAGATCTTCCCATATTAACGCAGGATAGTTAACATTCTCTCTGTAGAACATGCCTCATAGTATGTCAATTCTGGACTTACATAGTTTGTCATTGCTTGATGTCTTTCCAGATAGACACTTGTTGATTATAGCTGCTAAAGTTCTCCATGGCTGATGCATTCGATCTACAAACATGTTGGTGTGCTTGTACAGTGGACCTTTATAACCCAGCTTAATGAGAAAAGCAAGTGTGGTATCATCATCTGGTACATCAGTGAAGTTCATACCTTCCACTCTTGGACAGATATCAAGAATTGTCCTAAATACATCAGCATTGACCACACACTTCTTGTTGGCTAAGAGGAATTCATAAGAATCCGTGCCTTGAACCTTCTTGATTGAAAACTAGAACTGCCGCATAAAGATTTCTAGGACATTTGCAGAAATAGTGAAAGCCTTGAAGCATGAAGAGTTCTTGACAAGATTAATGATCACTTGAAATGTCTCTTCCTTTTGTGGCACTGTGGTTTCCAGTTTGACATGTATAGAGTTAATATTAACTCTCTCAGTGAATGGAACCCATGTTTCATCACGTGCAGCAACTTGTTGTGTTTCTTGAGGATTCAGGGATTCTGCTGAAGAATTAACCAATACAGTTTATATACACAACATATATATTTTACTGATTAAGTCTGGTTATCCTTGATGATATGATTGATCTATGATTAGGTTTCATGCAAACATGACAGATTTACTACACTCTATGAACAAGTCAACTAAGGTCAACAATCACAGTTAACTGAAAAAGTCAAGAAGACATTTCCAAGGGAGCTTAGGACATATATTCAATCAAAGAGTAGATAATACATAATACAAGTACATATATTACAAGATATGAAATATGACTAATTACACAAGAAATACACAAATTTTAAAAAATTTAGGTAGAGTTTCTTTTCATAAATATGTCATACTTCGCTTGGAATATGTACCTATACATGTTTCGCTTAAAAATGTTTCGCTCAGACAAATTCAAACATATTTTGCTTAGATGAACCTAGCATGTTTCGCTTAGAACTGTCTTACATGTTTTGCTTGGAATGAGGTAAACATGATTTGTTTAGAATGAATGAAACATGTTTCCCTCAGAAAACATATTTCGCTTCATTTAAGCAAAACATATTTCGCTTCATTCAAAGCTACTTAATTCAAGTTTTACCAATCTAAAACCTATAAGCACTTCTAACAATCATCACAAATACTATCATAACATCACAGAATCATTAATCACAAGATTAAACGACCTTTTTTAAGTATGCTAATCCAAATTCGAGCACACATAAAGATGGTACTTTGCTTATAGTATATATAATAAATACTTAATATATATTTAATATATAACTAAAACTAAATAATAGTAAGGATAAGTATTCCGTAAGGTGTTTAGAAAATTACTTTTAACCAAAGTAAAGATCAAAACCTCCCGGGTCGTAGTCCCAACGAAGCGTGAATGGAAAATCGTGGTTAAGTTTGTGATCGCGCGATTTGAATGATCAAAGATTTGGTTTTGATTCTATTTCTACTAATGCAAAAAAAAACAAATAAAGGCAAGCAACAATTAAAGCAATTAAAGATTTAAACTAAAAACGATAACGGGAATCTAAAAACGCGACTTAAAAACCTAAATTATCAAATTTTAACCTTAAAAATGCAAATTTAATTTCTAAAGGTCCTAAATGATTAAAAATAATTTTAGAAAAAAGAATTATATTTTTTTGACTTTTATTTAATTTTTTATGAATTAAAAACATATTTAATCTAAAAATATTATAAAAAATATTAAACTAATTTATAAAAATCTAAAAAAATCACGAAAAGTACTTTAAACTAATCTAATCCTAGGAAAAATAAAACGGGTTCACCAGCTTATTTGAATAAGCTGGAAATAAGCAAAATATGGTTGAAAGCTTAAATGACAAAAAAGGGTTAAAAGGAAAGTGGCCCATGGGTCTTATGAAAAAGACCCAAGGGCGCAATGGTAAGTGTGTATGTGTGTGTGAAGGAGAGGTTACAGGTTTGAAACCTGTGGCCTTTCTTTTTGCAAAAACTTTTTTTTATTTTTCTTTTGGAAAAAGCTAAACTATAAGCAATACTAAGCAACTTTAAAAAAATAACTTTTTCTAAATCTTATCAATAAGCCAGAAATAGCTTGAACAAGGATGACAGTTTGCAAAAACTACTAGTTAAGACTGCCAAGTCTTATATTAAGACTGTTTGGCTTATTTGGACTTAATAAGCGAAGAAAAGCAAATAAGCTAAAGAAAGACATTAACCTAGACCTAATAAGCACTTAGAACTGCAAATAAACAAAAACATTAAGCTGATAAACACACAAAAAGCAATAGACAGAGTTAAAATTGTTTGCTTATATGTTAAGACTGCTAGCCTTTTTAAGACAGAATAAGCAACAAGAAAAACCAAATAAGCAAAAACAGACTTAATCCTATATCTATTAAGCATATAGGACTAAAAATAAGCAAAATAAAATAAGCAGAAAAGTTATTTAAAAGCAAAAGACAGTCTGCACTAAATGCCTTTTACATGGTTTTTGGCACACTTTTTAAGTTGAAAATAAGGACTATTAAGCTAAGAGAAATAGCTAAAAAGTTGAAAACAGATAAAGAACTCTAAGCTAATGACACAAATAAGCAACTAAATAAGCTGAATATTTAAGAAAATGAGCTAAAAGATACTCAAAAAGATACTAAGACAGCAGACCTAATAGTTAGACTTAAAAGGACTTTTGACAGTTTTTAAGCTTAAATTTAAGGGCACATAAGCTCATATCATAAGCTAAAAGCTTCAAACAGATTAAGATTCATACTTAGAGGACTCAAATAAGCTAAACTTAGGAAGATTGATTAAGGGAATAAGCTAGAAAAGACAGCTTAAAAATCACAGCATACCTTACTTGGCTTTTTGAAGAAAATGGCTTTTTTTGCAACTTAGAAATAAAACACAAACAGACTTTTAGCAATTCAAGAAATAAAAACAGATGTGTAATGATACACATTAGACTCATCTGGACACAAAAACTCTACACCTTAAGCACATCCAAGAATCAACTAGTTTAAAACAACTTTAAGAACTGACAGATTTGAGCACTTGATAAAACAACTTCAAAACTAAACAAGACATAATTCAAGCTTATGAAAACTATCATTTAGACCTTATGTGAGCTTATTAAAACTGATTTAGAAACCAAAAACAAGTTAAACATGATTTTAACTATTTTGAACTCTTAACCCAAACACCCCTTTAAAACATCAAAACAACTTTTAAACTAAAAAACAGATCTAGAAAAGCTTTGAAAACTGAAACAGATTAATATCTAATATGATTAAAGACAAATAAGCAAGTACTCAGAAATAAGATTAGACCAATAAGCACAAGCAATTAAGCAGTTTAAAGCTCAAATAGGACAGTTTATAAGAAAATAACATCCAAATGATTTCTAAGCATAAAACTGAATCAAAAGCAACAATAAGGCATAATAAGCATCAATAAGCAAATAATAAACAGAAAATAAGCAGTTCAAATAAGTAAACAGTAAAATAAGCTAGAAAATAGAAAAGTGACTTATAGTTGCCTTTGCTCAAAACAAGGCTAACACATGCTCTTTTAGAGCTTGTCAACAAGCTCCAGCTTGTTTGGAACAAGCTGGTGAGGTCCATAAGCCCATCCTTTTCTGGCTTATCATCCAACATTTAGCTAAGGTACTTTTTGAGTGGTTTATAAGTAAAACACCTTAGTTTACCCAAATCCTCACTGTCATTGGTTGGATAACATAGTGAACCAAAGACATGAAAAAATGATAAATCCAGCTTCTTGTTGTGCATCAGCTCATATGGAGTTTTGTTATATCGAAGACGAATCAGAGAACGGTTTTGGGTATAACAAGTTGTGTTGATTGCTTCGGCCCATAGAAACAGAGAAGCTTTTGAAAATATCAACATAGTACCAGCAACTTCCACAAGAGTTCGGTTTCATCTTTTGACAACGCTGTTCTGTTGAGGAGTGCGAGCAATAGAAGTTTGATGCGAAATGCCGACATTTTCATAAAAATCACGAAGAGTCTGATTGACAAATTTAGTTCCATTATATGTTCTAACATTACGGACAGTGACATTTAAACGAACTTGAATATTTTTGATACATTTGATGATAGCGTCAGGAGCTTCATCTTTTGATCTCATAAATTTAACCCAAGTAAATCGAGAGTAATCGTCAACAATTACCAAGATATACTTTTTCTCGTTAATGCTCTCCACACGCATCGGGCCACAAAGATCCATATGAAAAAGATATAGTTTCTCTTGGTTAGTGTCCCCATCTTTGGGTTGATGAAAGGATTTCTTGCTTTTTCTTAATGCACATGCTGAACACAGATGATCTTTCTGAAAGTTAAAATTTGGAATACCTCGTGCAAGACCGTCTTTGGCTAGCTTGTTAAGAGTACCGAAGTTGAGATGCAATAAACGACGGTGCCATAACCAGATTTTAGTCTTTGAAGCTTTTGATAGAAGACAGATCGGAGAAGTCTTTAACATGTCATCAAGAGAAATTGTGTATAAATTTGTGTCTTTGGAGCCTGAAATTATATCAACACCTTCTAAATTCCGAATAAAGCAAGTGTTTTTCCGAAAAGCAACTTCAGGATCCGCGTCACAAAATTGTCCAACAGAAAACAAGTTATGTCTAAGCCCCTCAACATAATACACCCTTGAGATGATTACATTCCCCTACGGATAGTCACCATACCCTATTATCTTTGAAACTTGGTCGTTTCCGAATCGAACAGTTCCCAGAAATTTACTAACGAAGTTCATGAGCTAAGAGCAGTTACCTGTCATATGTTTTGAGCATTCGGAGTCTAGATACCAGAGAACAATCTGGACAACCTGTCATTGACAAGAGAAGAAGAAGATGGAACATCTGTAGCATTGGATCCTCATAAATGAGTAGGTTCTGATTTGTTAGCAATTTTAGATTCTACAATCTTAGCTTTTTTACTCGAATCTACTGATTTTATTTGTTTGGGTCTCCT
>BQNB010106165.1:5668-23445 GCA_026074375.1 Tanacetum coccineum | reverse complement strand
ACGGAGTGAGCGCGAATGTTGTGAATAGATCTATTTGGGTTAGACTCCCCGTTGGTGTACCCAGTTATACCGGTAACCAATTACACACCATTAGAATATAACTGCGGGTGTTTTGGCAAAGTCACCCGTTGAGGCTATAACTTATCAAATATATCCCAAGGCTTCAGATTCATGAGCTAATGGCAATAATATTGTTTTACAAATAACGGGTGTAAAACAACGTAACCCAATATCGAATTTGCATTCAAATTATTTAACTTAAACCTATGAATATCACTCAACCTTTGTGTTGACTTTTTAGCATATCTCAGGTAACTAAGCAACATATGGCACGAAGTGGCGAGGACTTGAAGATGGCAAAACCGTTATCATTCGAACTTTGTGTTTTAGATTTTGGGACCTCTCTTTTGTAAAAACTCTGATGAATAAATGAATGATAACTTAATTTTCAAAAATGACTCTTTTTGATTCGTTTTCTATGATTATGACTATGGTACCTTGAAGTAATACCCCAGATTAGCTTCCACTGCTATATGTAAAAATGGGGGTGTTACAGATTATGACAGAATTATTCATAGTTTCCGAGTTTTATTTTTTATATAATATAGTTTTCGTTAGGAAAACTTGTGAAATCATCAACATTTGCTCTTAAAGTTGGTATAAATCTTGTTTATCCTTTAAATATGATCTTTACTGAATTCATGATGAATGTTATGTGTTTTGTTACTTATTTGATCATGGAGTAGTCATCTTATGTTTGTTTGGGCATAATGTGATCTTTGATATGTAGTGTTTGGATATGAGTTTATTGAATTGGTAAAACATATTTTATATAAGAAAATAGGCCAAAAGGTTTCTTCATACATGTGTTCTATCAATCCATCTAATATATTGGTTATAATAACTTATAAAGGCCGATAGGATTTGTTGTTATTAATTAATATAATCACTAGTTATATTTAAAGGCCGAAAGGATTTATAACTTGTGATAACTCTATTTTCTAAAACTTATAAACACTATTCCAAACACATCATTATCTAAGTGATGATTGCCTAAACAAACATACTTTAATCATTTGATTGAATCATATTTTAATCACTTTCGTTATAATATCCAATATATAAAAGATTTGGTTAATTTGATCCGTGATAATCTTATTAACCTTAGCACCTTAATTACAAACTGTGAAAACTTCAATTCCCGTGGAACGACCTGGACGTACCTAAAAGCTATACTATACATGAACGGGTATACTTCCCGAGTGTTGTGTTTTTAGTCAAAATCGGTATTTCTAGTATTATAAATTTAAAGCTTGTAAAACACACATCAAGTTTTTGGCGCCGCTGCCGGGGAATTGTGTAAGTTGTTATAGCTTGTTGCTTATTTTTGGTGCTATTTTGTTTCATAAAATTTTCAAACTCGCCGTACCGTTTTCTGGCAAACGAAAACCAAAAATCATTTTTCTCCAGGAAGTACGCCGCACATCCTATTTGTGCATTGGTTTTCCTAAAAACCCAAGAAGTACGTCATACTATACCCAAGTACGCTGCACTTTCAAAGTTTCACAAATAGAATCTTATTTCAAAAACCTAAACCAAAACCCCCAATCTGCTAGTCTTAGGTTCTATAATCATTTGAAATTGTATTTTATCTGATTATATGCCTTGTGTATTTATAATTATCTAGTTTATCATAATATTAAAAAAAACATAAAAATTCCAGAAAAGCCGGCGCACTTTTCCTAAAGTACGTTGTACCTATCCAAAAAAAAATTCTTTTATTTATTTATCCTTATTTGGTATATATAATAAAAACTAAAATATATCTAATATATATAAAAATCTATAATAATAAGAAAATTTTAAAAAAATATATGAAAATAATTTACATTATTTTGAATATTATCCTATTAGCCTTAATTATATATATATAAATGTCTTTTTGCAAAATGCTTAACGTATGTATAAATCAAATATCTTTTGGAAAAAAACTTGTGAATCTAATATATAAATTTAATAACAAGGACATGTAAATTTAATATGTATCGAAAAGAATACATTCGGATCGAATCTTCAACCGAACATTCTTTCGTTAATGACTTTGTCGTTATAAATATACCTGAAGAGGATGTTGAACCCAAACAAATAATTCTCGATCCCAATGATCAACCTATGTGGGAAAGTGCTAAGATTGTAGCACCGACTCCTAATTCTGCCATTATTCAACTCGATGTTGATGACAACTTTGTTATCTATAGTACTCACTTAAAAATGATTCGGGAAAATAATTTTGATGGTTATATGCGGGCCGATCCGCATGACCACATCCGTGAATTCCTCCCAATCTGCGACATGTTCAGATACGGTGAAACTCAAAATGAAGCTGTCAAGCTTTTGATATTTCTTTTTTCCTTGTGCGATAAAGCTAAAACCTGGTTTAACGAACTTAATGAAGAGTCTATAGCATCGTGGGAACAAATGAGAAGAGCTTTTATAAACAGATTCTTTCCACCTTCGTTATTTAACCATCTTTTACTTGAAATTAGAAATTTCTCTCAAAACGTATGTAAAAGTCTAACCGACGCTTGGTTACGACTAAAGAGCATGATTCGAAAATGCCATGGGTATGGTCTGACCAAAGGAGCCATTATTCATATATTTTATCATGGTCTAGACAAACCTACTCAGGGAGTCCTGAACGTAACAGCCGGAGGAATCATCCTCTACAAAAGTCCAAATCAAGCTTTTCAATTTCTCGAGGACAAAGTCCTTTTCGAAATGATTGACCCATTAAATCTAATAAAACGAACATCATCGAAAATTTCGTTTCCTTCGCGTTGGATGTTGATATTAATACTGATAATTCTCAATTAAGGAAAAAATTAGAAGCTTCTTACTATAAAAATAGATGCTTCAATTATAAGCTTTTAAATGAAGTAATTGGAAGATATGTGTGAGACATATCATGAGATAGATATAGAAACGCTTCTAAAAACAACATGAACGATGACACTCCGATGTGTGAACGTCATGAAGCCAATTACATCCAATCTGAAGGTTATCAAAACCGAAATTCTCATGATTCGTATTCTCACCAATCCCATCATGATCTTAATGATTCCAAGAAATCGCTCAAAAAATAAACAATGATGTGAAAAATGATCTCGAAGATTTCAAAAGACGTATCCGTAGCATGAGAACTGTTTGTTGGAAACTTTATAACAAAGACGATGGTAAAGCCACCGGTGTTTTACGGTAAGAAAAAAGTCATAAACTATCAACCAAAACTCAATCTAAAGTCAGATCTTGAAAAAAATCAATACTAAAAAAATTCTTGGCCTGGTCAAGAGTTACAAAAAAAAAAATAATATATGTTTTTCAAAAACAATGTTAACGCTATGATTCTAAAAAATGAAGCAAAATGAAAAGAATTTCCAAACTAAAATTAAAAACATGGAAAGAAAAAAAAAAAAAAAAAAAAAATATAGTTGTTGGTCTGAAAAATTTACAAAACACGTTCTCTTTAGCCAAACTAAAAGAAACAAACGTGAGGACTGACCCACCTCCTCCTCAAGCTCACACTGAGCACGTGAATGCCGTATTCACCGGGAGTGGAAAGGTCCGACGATCCACCGAAAACTCAAAAAAGAATACACCGCCTCCAATCATCGTTCTGAAGATAAAACCATTAAGAGATCGAAAGGAAACTATCACATTGTGAAAACAAACGAATATCCATTCCGTGAGTACATGCCAAAAATACCATATCCTCAAGCTTTAAGAGTGGATCAGTCCCACTTGAATCGTATTGTCAAGATATCCTGAATCAAGTTAAGTATAATAATAATAGTAGTAGTAATAGTAAATAATAATAATAAACCTAAAAAAACCTAAAACTAAAAAAAAATATATATATATATAACAAAAAAAATTTGCAGTTTGATAAGTTTGATGTGCATGGGCCCGTGTTTCTCACTCGATTTCTGCATTCAAAAAGAAATTTATCGAACTTTGTGGGTGTGTTCGCTGGAAACCCTCACGAGGCTATAACTCGTCCACTCGGGATACCGAGGGGTTTAAATGCTTGTTGCATTCGTTAAATGCAACCGTGGTGCCTACGAAAGTGCGCTTTTGTATTTAATGTTTTTCTTGTAGTTGTGTCTATTTTGCAGATTAGATAAAACAAGTGGAGCTTGGATTCGTGGTTGGCCTTTTACACTTGGAAACTTATATAATTGGAGTATTATATTACATGTGGTAGAATACACATGCTTGCCGTTCCGTTTTGCGCCATATTTTTCAAAATTCAACCAAGAACTTAAGAACCCCGGGAAGTGCTGTTTTCCCTTAATTTTCCCTATTTTCTATATTTATCAGTTCTCACAATGAGGGCAACATTCAACTTAAGTGTGGAGGGGTAGCAAATAGGAAAAATTAATCATGTCCCTCCATGTTTGCCCTGTAGAAATTTTCAAACTTTCAACTAATATTTTCTAGAAAATTAAAAAATTAATATATACTTTCCTTTCAAAATTAAAAAATGCTCTTAGTAAGGCAAATCCAACCGGATTGACATTATAGCTAGCACAACCCAGTCCACTAAATTATGAGAATTATAAGCCTTTAAATATATTCGGGTACCTACCTTTGGTACCCAAGATAATTTTTACCTTTAGCTTGTTCGAGTTAGGGTTAAATGCAGTCATATGTGTCTATTTTGTCATTATGGATGTGTACGTATGGTCTTTGTCGCCTTTTCTAGAACATTGGTATTGGTATAAAGTTATATGAGTGGGCCGGTAATTTAGTAGCTTCAGAACTTGTGCTTGATCATCATTTACTAGACCGTATTGAGGTTAATTTATAGACAAAGTCGTATGATAAGAGGTGAAATAAATCCCTATTTAATCATGTATCTGCAGCACTCGCTTTTAGTGTTGAACCAACAATCAATGATACCGAGAAGTAGTATAGAGCTTTCCCGGGTCGTAAATCCCCAACGAGGCTGGAATGGTAAATCAGAATTATGTCTACTCCCGAATATATCTATCCTATTATTATCCTATCTGATTTTGATGTTGAGGATACTTTTTCCTCTACATATTCTCCTGACTATATCCGGCTTTTATCCAGGACTATTCTCTGGCTTTCACAGGAAAAAACTCTCTAACTTTTCAGATGATTTAACTAAAGATCTTTTATCCTCACTATCTATCTTACTTTTTCATGATGATCTGTATATGAAGACCATACAAGCATATGATACCATTCCACCACCTTAAGTTATTATTACTCTACCAGCTATTGTACCTCTACCGATGTCTGATTCCCAAGATTTCTTTCCTCCTGAGAAGATTTCACCACCTAAAGATGCTGAGACACCTGGTTGAATCACCCTTTCAAATCTCTTCTTCATCGGTAAGATCTCAATCACCGTTTAGGTCAACTACATCACCGCCCGACTATCCCTTTAATGAATCCTTAAATTTTATAAACTAGTTCCGGGAAAACCAAATTAGAGTGTATTTAGAGTAGCGCAGCAGAAGCATAGTGGGCCCATAACCCTCAGGTCCTAGGATATCCTTCATGATTATGTCCAGGTTCGTCATCAAAAGTCTTCTGAACAAGATCCAAGAACTCAAGGGAAAACCACCATATTAGATCTGTGTCGTTTATAGTTTTCTAGAATCCAACCACTAGATGTATGAATAATGACACTTGTCAAAATTTGCTATGTAAATTATATAGACAAGTTATTTATATAGTGGTGATTCCATTATACCTTGTTGTTTCATGATACCAATTTTGTATTTGTCTATCCTATATCCTGTAATATGATGACTCATATCTTTATTCTGGGATTACTATAATTCCTTTTATATACCGATTCTCTCTAACCTTTTGTACCTAGAAACACTAAGCCTCCTATTAAATCACTCATTCCATGATCTCCGTATTCTAAAATTTTCCGTTATATCCTGCAACGTAATAACAAGGAACACCATAAGATAATCTATGCAATGCCATATGATTTACAATTTCCATGGTATGAAAATTTTTGACAAAAGATCTTTGGATAGCATTCTTATTCGATGTTGACTTTTAAAGGTTAATGGATAACGATTCTTTACGATCAGAATGGTGCAATGGAAGTGTGGTAGACCCATAACCTACAGGTCCCATAAATCGAAGTATTCCATCCACCCAGGTTCTGAAAAGATATATCAAGATTTGGAGAAATTATATTGGTTGTCATCAAGAGGTGTGGTCTTGAAAATAAGTAGACGTGTGAAAGGAGGCAATTATAATTATGGTGCAAACATATTATAAATGCATCACACACGTGGATTTGTGACCTTGATTATCCTAACATAAAGATCAAATTCATGCCTATTACCTACATCTATTCCCAAACAATACCACTACAACTTTCAACTAAATCTCGGGACGAGATTTCCTTAAAGAGTAGAGACTATAACAACCCGTAATTTTCATCAATGTAAATATCCATCTATTAAGTTAGATGCAATGTACTATCGATCTATTATATATGAACCACCTTTTCAGGGAAAATTTTCGCTTTATTACATTACTTACATTACCAATATCTTAATATGCAACACAACTTGCATAACTAAAGTTAACGAGCCCACGCAACCTATCTATGGAAATATTATCTACATATATGTCAAGCAAACATCATAATATGTCAATTCAATATCTTAATATCTGTTTTTACAAAGTACATTACTCATATAATGTACCATTTGCAACGTTATATCAAGACGGGCTTTAAACTGTTATTGTATACCTCTAAAACCCTAGCTCCATGTAAAGTTAATATCTAAAGTAAATGCACAAGCTACTAAAGCATATGTACAAGTAATATAACATCTCATTTGAAATATAAACTCCCTCCAAGTCAATATACATGTCCTTAAAAGCACAATGTATAAGTCATTAAGTATGACATCCAAAATAGCCGTTTTACCTCCGTTTTCCTAACGAATCTTATACAAACTATTAAGTACAATGTACAAACAAGAAATGCTCAACCTTTTAACAACATTTCCCTCCATTTCAATCACTTAGGACTCATTTTTAAACTCAAAACCCTAATTCAAACCAAGAAACCTTAAAACCGAGCTAGTTTCTAAACTATAAACCATTTCTTCGTTTTTATACCCTTTATTAAACCTAAACCATTTAATCAAAATTAAGTTATAAACACTTTAATTAAAACATTTCATTCATAGTCTATCCTCACATTACTCCATTGTACACGAAATTTGAACCAAAAACCCTAACCTGAGCAAGTTTGAATTTCTATACCTCTTTTCCCTCCTTTTTTACCCATTTTGAAAACCAACCAAGCTACCACACACCTCCATGACTCACCTACTTCATCTACAAGCTGCTTACAAGCACCTCATTGCATTCCTTTGTCACTAAGGAGGCTTTGACACCTCATTCTTTCTCCTTTTAGGCCACGGCAACACAAGAGAGAAACAACACATCAAAGCTAGTTTCTAGCTTATGTTACTCATCTCCTAGCTTATCCTTGTCATATATAGCCTTCATTAGTCATATATCTCTCCGACCCATAAAATGAGTTACGGGCTGGCCCAATAAAATCCGAAAGCACCGTTGGACTCGTTTTTCCATACTCCTTCCAATGGCATATTCGAGGAATTTTCACGACTTCATCTTAGCTTTGAGTAATAATTAAACTTGACCATTTTGAGCCCGATAATTCTCGTTTTTGCACCGTTTTCAATCCTTTTACTTGCAAGACATAAAAAATACCAAACAAACATATATGCACAATAATTATCCATATTTTAGTATTTTTAGTCCGATTAATAGTGTTTTACGGGATATAAAAGATGTGTGTTTTAGCAAATACCAATTACCCCCACTACGGAGTCCGCATGGGTGGATTGCTTACATTTTGTGCACGTAACACTTTTTAAGGTTGCTAACGTTCCAGGTCCGTGGAAGCTGGTTTCCGTCCAGGTCTCTTAACTTGTATGCGCCCTTTCCTAGTGCTTCTGTTACCTCATACGGCCCTTCCCACTTGGGACCTAATTTTCCTGTATCTTCCACACGGCTTGCCTTATTGTTGCGGTACACTAAGTCTCCTAGTTTAAAACTTACACTTCGGACTTTAGAGTTGTAGTACATTTCCATCTTTGCTTTGCTTTTTGCTTCTCGTATCGCTGCCTGTTCTCTTTGTTCCTCCAGTAGGTGAAGGTTGATTTCCCGAGCTTCCTTATTTTCTTCTAAGTTTACTTCTGATGTCCTTAGTGTAGGCATGTCGATCTCCGACGGGATGACAACTTTCGTTTCGTATGTTAACGAGAACGGGGTGTCTCCGTTGCTGGATTTTATCATTGTGCGGTGTGCCCATAGGACATGAGGAAGTTCTTCCATCCAGTTTTTGCTCCTTTCGTCCAATCTAGCCTTTATTCCTTCCCCAAGACTATGGTTTGCCCTTTCCACTAGGCCATTAGTTTGTGGGTGCTTACCAGAAGCGAAATGTTGACGGATGCATAATTTCTCGCACCAATCCTTGAATGGGTTGTCTTGGAACTGCTTTCCGTTATCTGAGATGATTTCCCCTGGGAGTCCAAATCTACAAACAATGTTATCCCACACGAATCTTTTGATCTGGCTTCCAGTAATGGTTGCAACCGGCTTGGCTTCGATCCACTTTGTGAAATAATCGATAGCTACTATCAAAAATTTGACCTTTCCGAGTCCTTCCGGAAAAGGTCCGGCGATGTCAATACCTCACTTGTAGAACGTCTACGGAGATGTGATTGGGCTTAATTTTTGTTGAGGGTTCCTTGGGACAGGCTTGTGAACTTGGCAGTCTTGACATGCTTGAATTAACTTTCTTGCGTCCTCGTGCATGGTTGGCCAGTAAAAACCAATCCGCAAGGCCTTTGCCATGACGGATTGTGTGCCTGCGTGCATGCTGCAAGTTTCCTCATGTATCTCTCTTAGAACATAGTTGTCCTGGAGTGGTCCTACGCAGCGTAGCCATGGTCCGAGGAAAGATTTTTTGTAGAGTATCCCGTTTATTATGGAGAACCGCCACGACTTGCGTTTTACTGCTCTTGTTTTTTTCCCTTTTGATGGAAGTGTTCCGTCCGAGAGGTATTTAAAAATGGGGGTCATCCACGTATCTCCTTCCTCTTCCACTACTGCCAAAACTTCCGCTACACTTATGGACTTTTCCTTCAGTTCCTCCACCAGCACTTACTTACTCAAATGTGCAAAACTTATTGATGCTATCTTACTTAACGCATCTGCCTTCTTGTTTTCATTTCTCGGAACCTGTTTTATTGAAGCTTGAAGAAACATGTAATCAAATGATCTACCAAGAACAAGAGAGAGATGTGGGTTGTGATGTTTAGAGAGAGAGAAAGTGATGGAATAAATGATGTTATTACTATGTGGAAATATGGAAGAAATGAAACAACCAACCCTTCTCCATGTCTAGGAGAGGGCTTATATAGTTACATGATGGCCGGCCCATGGGCTATGATGGGCTTCCCATGGGCCTTAGGCCGGATTAGCTTCTATACTTAACATGACACAATCTACGAGCTAAGACCTATTACAACTTGGAAGTGACCGACACTTTTTATGTTTCTAACAATCTCCCCCTAAGGGAGGTCACTCTATTTTACAAAACTTTAAGCCTAGCATACAATGCTTTGTCTTTAGTCTTTAGCTCGTTCTTTTGACATTCTCCTGTGAGTATGTTGTAGTGATCATTGATTTTTGGATTGAGCTTGTTCCTTAAACTTGTATTTAACATTGTGATCTTGAGCATCTTGAGATCATCAACCAAGCACAATCTTTTTGCCATCTTGAAACTTTGCCGTCTTGTGGATTTGTGATTTCTGAACCAACATGCTCATACCTTTCTTGAATGGTTGTCTTAGCGTTAATGCTAATTGCTAACTCTTTCTTGAGATTCGATAACTATAATACTTTGTCACTTAGAAAAACATTCGTTATACAGAGTACGAAGTCTTGTAATATGTATTTGAGCCTATTCATGAAGTCTTATATGTTTGTCTATCGGGTATGAGTCAAGTGGCTATGGAATCATTGAGACATCTAGAATCAGGAACCCCACCACCATCTTTAAATAGCCTTCATAAGAACAGTTAGCAATAAATCGGGGGACGAATATGGCATTTGACCTTCGCCCAGGTTTGGTTAGAGTAACCTTGCAAATCTGAGAGGATCAACCTGTGATCCATAGATATATTTTCAATTTACAGAAGAATCTTCTTGACAGGATTTCCAGCCTGTAGTATTGAAAATATGGGTTATACTTTGATTTAAATAAAGTGATTCTTTCTAACACATTAGTATTAGATTCATCGTAACTGCAGCATGTTCTCATTAATCGGAACGACTTAAACCAGACAGCAACGATACAGATTGAACACCAGTGAGTTACTATCTCAAACTCCCGATTGATAAAGAAAACAATTTGAAAATCAATCGACATGTCACTTCTAAATGGTTATTTGTGGACACATCGAGAGTTTTAAAGATGAAGCAAAATACAAAATTCTTTAACCGTTGATCCAAACCTAAAACAAGTTTGATTCATAAAGTAATCGCACCATGTTGCTTTCTAGTTGTCACAAGTTTGATTCATAAGAATCGCGCAAGTCACCTACCATGAGCTTGTTTGATGTTGGCTCAAGCAAGATTTCCATCTTCATTGTGAATACCTAATAATCGCTCGATGTTCATGGAAAAATCACAAGGATCTTGCATAGTGACTCTAATGATATTACTTTGATATTTCACTTGTGTGAGTAACAAGCTAAAATATGACAAGTTACCCAAATGAATTAATGATGATCTTCTTTTGGCTTCTAACTCAAAGGTAACCATTTTAATTTTAGTGATCGGATATGCTGAGCTTAAGTGCCACCTTTACTAATATCAACTAACTAACACAAGTGAGTAAAGTCAATAAAATGAGTGTAATTTCAATTGAGTCTTGAAACAAAGTCATTACCTACTTTGAGTGGACTGGGAAGGAGGTTTGTGCATATGCGTTACTGGGTCCATGACTGTCCTTCAATTCAGACAACACCTAAGTGTGTCCTGACAGCAATGTATTGACCCGGTTTTCTACTCCTAAGTGTAATAGAGGGCTCTTTCTTTTCTCCCTTTAATCCTTACATTCTTTTTCAATTCTACAACCCCTTCAATGCTTATACCGAGACTTCATAACTAACAACAACCTTGTTGGGTTTGTTCTAGAGTTAGCTCCATCTCATCGGCAATTATTCCCGATTCTCACTTTTTTCCTTTCTCCCTTTTAAACATACCTAAGGACTTCTACGACTAACTGGTAGATATCCCCTGGGTAATATCCCTCCTGTTTCCTGGCTGGATCATGAGATTTGAATACCTAATACACAAACCACCTTATAACTCCATAAATAAATACATGGTCGATCTTTTATGGGTATTCCACACCAATTACAAACCAAAATCATGTGAAAATTCATTCAAGTGATTGATATAAATATTCAAAAGAGTTTTACACTTTGAATGTTTTAATCATTCACTAAAACACCCCCTTAACATCGTGCATCGTAATCGTATACAAGCTTATGTGCATGAGGAGTGCATCAGTCCATTTTAATTGAATACTTCTGTCAATAAACATTAAGTTTCGAAGTTAAATCACAATTTTCAGCACCCCCTTACTAAAATGTTAATCACTGATATTATGGAATAACAATTATTACCGTTACCGAAGGACAAAATTATATATTCTAGCAAATGGAACATATACTCACCCCCCCTTATTTTGCTCCCCCTCAAACTTTAAAAAGGTTTAAATAATATGGTGGAGCCGATACAATTATAATTGAAAAATTTTGAATTTACTGAGAAATACTTAAAAAAAAAAAACAAAAAAAAAAAAAAAAAATAAAACTTGTAACTCAGTCACATCTTAATTTTTTCACCAAAAAATCTAACACAATGTATTAACATATTCACAAGAAAAAAAATATTTACGAGGATTGACCTATAAGATGAGAAACAACATATGATAAATCATAAGGTCCTTTGAAGTCACCGTAAGTCACCCCCGTAAATGTCTTCCACCATTACTTTACTTCCCAAGCTAGCTCCTCAATTAACCTTCTTTCTTTCTAGAGGTTGTCAATCTGAACTTTCTCTGTCAGCACTCTTCCAATCGTTGCTTTAACTTCTTTATAAGTTAAGCAAGTCTTTGTCTAGCTGTCCCCCCTAAACCAGCATGTTCCCTATCTTGATTAGATTTCAAAACTTCTCTTGCAGATCCGCATCAAGCAAACAGTCCTTGATGTATAAAACCCAGATATCCAAAGTACACAAATAACTTGAAACCACCACTCGAAACCGCAACACCACAATTCAATAAGTCCTGGATGTCCGTATTCTCCTTACATGGAATATGTGATGATATAAAATATAACACCAAAGAAGCCAACCAAGCCCGGATGTCATAAGTATAACCAACCTAAGTAGTTGAAATTATAACACCCTAAGTCAACTAATCCCAAATGTAGACATTTCCTCCTGTAGGATACTGACTATATAAAAGAATCAATCATACCTATTTGTAACCTCTTTTATCAAATATTTTCTTTCTAACTCAATTTTATAAGAATAAGCGTATGATTACTGGTTGGGGCAAGACACTAATCGAATAAAAAAGGTAATTCCATCTCACGATTTTTAATAATTATACTCTCTAACACTTTCCCCCTTGTACTCAAATAATGCAAACTGGCTAAATGACGAGATGTCCTCCATCATGTTATAAGTAAATATATACCCTAAATATTCAACAAACGCAACCAGAAAATCAAAAGAAGTTAACAACACTCAAAAGACAAAAGAAGCCTAACCTCAAAAGAAGGCTAAAGGTACAACTATAAAGTATACATCTACTCCTTCCCCCCATTGCTGTTTTCTGACAACGTCAAATCAGTAAAAAACCTTATACGCATACATAATCAGATCATGTTTGAAGATTAATAAGCTTAACTCAATTCGTGAGAAATCACATCAATCATTTAAAAACATGAAATTATTTCCAAGCATTCCTAAGTCTATTACAACTAGATGTGTTTGCAAAATTGATCGTTTGTTAAGTTTAAAGCCTAATGCACCTAAGTCTCAAGTCCCATAAAGATTTAAAAAACAAATAACATCCAAAACCAACTAAAGTAATATAAATTAACTCCCCCTTGAATTTGGTATCCGACATTATCCAAAAACTTATCCATTATTTCATGACTATTTGAAAGAACCATTTTACAAGATTGTTTGATGACAATTCTCCCCCTCAAATAATGATCGTTTTCTATTTAAATAGCTGTTGTCGATTGTTTGATTGGTCGAATTGGTTCTTATAAAAAAAAATCTTTTTTTTTGTGAATTACTCGAACAACACTGAACAATATGAAGATAAACTTTTTACCAATAAAAATTAAGATTTCTTTCTTTTCTCTTATTTATACTCTAAAATGCACTGAAACGTACACTATGAGAAATAGAGGAAGTCACGAGGTTTGCGGTTGTGATGCAAAGTAATCACAATCCTTTGCAAGGTCTAGAGTAGACCATAGCCCCCAGAAATAAATTCCTCCTCCGATTGTTTAGGTAACAACATTTCTGTATAGACGACATATTTTCCTCAAGCGTGAAAAGAGGGTTACTATCTAAATTAAATATGCAAGCCATAATGGCATTAGAAACATTAGAAAACTATAGGCTCGTATCATTGTTGAATGACCTTTTCTAAGACCGTAAATGTTATCGATTTTCAGAAGACATCGCCATTTGAAAACTTCTTTTTGTAATTTTACCTTATTTTGTTAATTTGTATTTTGTTTTTTGAAAAATTTATATAAAATAAAATATTTTGTGTTTGTTTCTGAGTAAATAAATATAACATATTATACAAAGATAATTCGAATAGGTACCTACCACTATTCCGTCAAACGTCATCAGCCAATTTTTTTCAGAGTCTTCCGACGTAAAACTTCGCATACCCAGCTTTGTTGATTAGAAATTCATTTCTTACTTTCTCGTGCCAATAGCTTTATTAAGGCAATGTCCCCAATTGATACTCCGATTGAACAAAGTAAGTTCGATCACAACCATTAATTCCAACATGCACCTTGATGAAGTGAAATCAGTAACATTATTCCGTATTTTCAGGTCATATACGACGTCAAATAATTTTTACTATTTTTTTTTCTTTCTCAGATTACTGTTTACTTTTTTAATTTTATTATTACATAGTTAAACATCGCGTAAGCTAAAGTTATCATTTCAAAAACTTAAACTTACACCAAACTAATTAAAAGTTTTCGTCCCCAAGCAACAATAAATTATTTTTAACGAAAGTTAATCAATCAACATTTTAATATTTTTAATTTTATGATAATGTTACGTAAAACGATTCACGTTCATCTGTAAGAATTATGAGTTTTCAATCTATGATTACCTTTATTAATTCTTGCTTTGTTGTTGCCATGAGCGCTAAGCACTTCAAGTGCCAGCCTAGTTATGAATTTACTATCATTATAATGTTTGTTTCCTGTTAAATCATGGTTTCGTTAGATATCTTTTTGACTATCGTGTAACCCTGGGTTTTAGTAGTATTGCAGGTGGTTTAGACCTTGTTAGTCATGTTATTAGATTAACAATTAAACGTGGGATTAATAGTGGTATTAGGATAGGTTTCAAACCCTATCCCTAGTGTAGGAACTAATCCTGTTACCGCCTCTATCACTTAATATACTTAAAAAGCACAGGAACTCTTTTAGAGAGGGTTAATAATTTGTTTAAGTTATTAGACTAGTTATTAGGATAGTTGGGATTAACCACTCTGACCTGTGTAACAATCTGTATTTTTGATCAATGTACGACGTTATTAAATTCACTAATTATTTTTTTCTCGTACGCGTTCGCTTTTAAATTTAATAGTTAAGTTAAATCGCGTAAATTAAGAATCACCAATTAACGTAAACGGACACCAAACGAATTAAAGTTTTCGTCAAGCAAGCAATATATTATTTTTACGAAAGTAATAATTAACTTTTTTATATTTTATTTTTATTGGTTACGTAAAACATTTACGTTTCGCAATTAATACGTTTAGGCATACCCGGAACTGTAATAATAAAATCTACGCTTCAACAAATACCTATGTTTATACCCAATACCCAAAGTTTTATTAAACTTTATCCAAGTAAACATTGTTAGTCACATGGTACATTAAATAAACTAACTAAAACCTATACATTACAAGTTATACATTTATAAACTAAACTACAACTTATACATTTTTCAAGTAATACTTTCCTTATTACCAAAAATATATTTCTAGTCATTCTTCCTTAATTCCATGGGATAACCTCCATCTAGGGGAACATAAGAACACAAGTATTAACTAGAGCATGTACATACATACCTCATTAAACCTAGCCATGCCTTGTTCCCTTTGACCAATTTGGTCTTCCCCATTTTACTCATCTATGTCTTGGACTTCTATTTCATCTTTGACTAGCCTTGTGATTATATAAGAAGTATACTTGCTAGTAGTAACTCATACAACACTTAACACTTTAGAAAAATCAAAACCCTCTCCCCTTTTTCTCTCCCCTTTACCCACGGCAAACAAACCCCCCTTTACATAATCCATACAAATTTTTCTTCAACATATACAAGCCATCACACATCATTTCTAAGATATACTAAGGTGTTTGCAAGCCTTGGTTAACCATTTACAAGTATTGAAACAAAGAATGGAAGATTAGGGTTTCATTGATTTTAGGGTTTCTTTGATTTTGCAAGCTGGGGTTTGGTCTCTAAACAAGAGTTTAGACTTTGTTGTTCATCATATTGCATCACTATAAGGTTATCTATAAACCTTTATGTCTTTACTTTTATCATTTTTATGTGTTTACATGTTCTATATAACTAAATCACCATTTAGGGTTTTAAACATGTTAAATGGATAACTTACTTGTGGTTATGATTTTGAACACTTTTACATATGTTGTGTAGTTGATAATATCATGGAATAAAGGAATTATAAGTATGGTAACATGTTTGTTAAAGTATAAAAAGTTCAAGTATAAACTTGTAGTTAAAAAGTATATAAAAACAAAGTTATATAAATAAACCCCAAAAGATATATAGGGGCTGTTTTGGTTCATATTTTGTAACAGTTAGATTATACTTTATAAAGATAGTACGTCTCATGACGATTCCAAAAAGGTAAGAAACTCGAAAAACGGATTAATAACGAAAAAGATACGGTAAAAACAAGTTATACGTTAATAAACGGAGTCGTAAAAGAATTTTTATAAAAACTTTTTATAAAAATTATTCAAACAGCAAGTTTGGCATTTTTAACAAATTATACATATTTTTAGGATTCCAAAATGATAAGAATCGTAATTTTTCAATTAATAACGAACGAGTTATGAATTTCGCGAGTTTACGACAATTAATACTTTTATAAAACTATTTTTATAAAAGTTACTGTTCATGACAGAAATAATTATTTTTGTAAACCTCATAAATAAGTAGAACTTTCAATTACGAGAACGTGCTCGAAAGAATCACTAAAAACGGAGCTATAACGAATAAAATATGACGTTTACGGGTTTTACGATAATTAAAACTATAAAAATAACTTTATAACTGGTGTGAACAGTAAAAAGTACTGTTCATCAGAGGGTCAAAAATATGAAAATGTCAAATTATGATAACTCGTCCTAATACGAAAGCGTGGGCATAAGAAACGTCAAAATCGGACTTAAAACGCGAAAGTTACGCCAGTTTTACTAAAACGGTAATTATAAACGTTTTTACTTATTAAACACAATTTTTCCAAAACAATTAGATGGTGATTAAGCTATATATGTGGTTATCAAAGTACTATATTACTAGGGAGTTTCATAATGAGGCCTCTTCGGGGTGGCGTATCGACGAGTTGTTGGATTTACGATTTAAAGTGTCCTAGCTCCTCATACGTTCACTACATGACCTCTTAATTATGATAGCCCGAACGATAGTATGATGTAACTAACATAGACCTGTATATGATGTTAGTTAATCAAAGTGATTGGTACTTATACGACCTTAATTTAAATAGGTTGCATCTGACGATTTGCGTGGCGCATTATCTGTGATATTCTTGTTATTCGCTCACTAAAGGTGAGTTCATAGCCCCACGTTTTACATGTTTTTGTTTTATAAGTTTTTGGGGTGAAAAACATGCAATGCTTTACAATTGGACACAAGTGGTTAAGTTTCATGTTATGATTACGTGTTGCCTAAGTAGCGATAACCCATATCTGAGCCCATTATCATGAACTGTCAATTGCGGGATTGTGAGCGCGAATGTTATTAATAGATCTATTGGGTTTGACAACCCCGTTCGGGTGATTAGCTATCACTGGACAAACGAACGTATACCATGTCGAATATAAGATTTTGCGGGTTAGAACATCACCACGGGCAATGTAGGCCATTAAATCATCCTTTGGTTTCTATATTATTTAAGTAGATTTATAGTTTGTATTAAATCATCCTTTGGTTTCTATATTATTAAATTATATGGTTGTCTAGGTATATATAGAAACGATGGGCAAAAGTTGGATGAAAGCTAATATAACAACTAAAACTTTTAAAGATAGAGTCAAGTCTTTTAT
>BQNB010106164.1:8399-23445 GCA_026074375.1 Tanacetum coccineum | reverse complement strand
TGCACAGTCTTTTCCATTCCATGCTCAGTTTTGTCATTTTGGCTTGGTTTTCTGTCTTTTTGTTGATATCCACTTCCTGCACAATACAAATGCAAAACAAACATATATTTGGCAGTTTTTGTCTGTTTTTGGTCATTTAAGCTCGTTTTTAGAGGTAAAAGATATGTGTAATTAAGCACTTATCAAAAACCCTAAAAATAAATTGTGCATTACATAATGTCGTACAATGACCTAAAACACGAGGTGTTATAATCGACAATAGCAGTCACACGAGCACACAACGCATTTATCTCTCTTGCCAGTCTCAAATCCTCAGCAATTTCCCTACGACAACGAAGTATAAACTGAGATTCCCAATCCAGTGACCTGGCACTGTTACGTAGCTCATCACAAATTGGTAGTGCTGCCATTAAATGTGTTTTTTCTTAGCTTGGAATGCAAAACACACTCACCCACCACCCTTTAAATAATCATTCTCCAAAATACACTTGCCATAAAAAAACAGCCCATATGCCTTTACTGTAAACCATTTGTCCCTATCCTCTTTGAATCAACAACAGTTGACTATACAACTTTCCAAAAGCTACTGACTTCACAGTGTTCTACTTAACTGTGTTTGGCATTCATCTACTTATATTTATATGCATTTTCCATTTACATAGCTAGAAAATAGAAAACAAACATACAATCAATAACAGAAATTAATCTAACACAAAAACATAAACTTATTACATAGTTAGAAAATCACAAAACACGTTAAAGCTTCTCGGTAAACTTTTCTTTCTCATAAGCCATTATATGTGCATCCATCTGCAAATTACGTAACCTCTACAGCCTCCTTTCATCCTTCCACAGAGCATCGATAAGAAATTCGGCTGTCTTAACCGCCGCATCGACACCCGGCACTGCCTCTAACTCATTATTAAAATCCACCCTTTCATTATACGTAGCTTCCATCTCTTAAAGCAAGACACCCATGCGTCTTGCAAATTCACTATCCTCCTCTGCAGCATTTCGAGAGTATAACAACATCATATCCGCCCACTCCCAACCACCAACACGTTCTTTCAACGCCGCACACTTCGCCAACGACGTCATTCCTTGCTTTCTTGACAAAACATAAGCACACCTCTGTTAGAATTAAAAACTCAATAAATACACAAAAACAAATACAATTTACAAACTACAACCTGTCTAAAAGAACATCTGTCATATTAAACATGCATACTATACCAAGTGTAAATAAAAAGATGACACATGACTGCGAGAATCTATTCAACAAAGTGCCTCTTTTGGGCTAAATGAAATAAAATCATCCAAAGCAACATCTGTCCAGTAAATAAAGAAAAAAACACCCACTTTCATGATTCTATTACCTAGCACACAGCACACTCCATGTGCATATCTATTAGATAGACACAACACATCATTCCACTTCTGGCCAAGTTTATCAACATGCAACTCTAACCACATATAGCAATACTCCAAAACAACACAATCTTTCAAAAAAAACCAGTAACTGCTCAGAATCAGAACACCATTACTAAAAAAAAAGTTTTCATAAACAAAGATAACTACTTCACCAGCATACATCACTAGCCCCATGTGACCCTGCATAATGCATACAAATTCCAAATATTCACAACTAACATAATTTTCAAAAAAAATATCACTCAGAAAAATCACATAAACTGCATTTTATTTCTAAATAACTGCAAACCAAACCCTGCTTACAACATGCTTCCAACTAAGTAAAATAATAATCTTTTCTAAATCCCGCTAACTCTACACCATATTTCTTACAGGAACACCCACTCACGACATCATAGAAGTCATCCCAACTATATCCCACCAGATGTCCGAGACACCGCCAGCAGAAAAAGATAGTACAGCAGGCACAACAGCAGCACGCCCAAGGCCCGATACTGCAAAAAGGTCTCTCCACACTGACCTATCGTTGGAATCCAAAAAAACAGGGACTAAAACGTTTAATATGGAAGAAAACAATATCCAGGTTGAATAGTTCCAGCATTTTCACAAATCAATCGTATGGCGAAACTTAGTGTAAGGTAGTACAAAAAAAAGACTAGCTTAAATAGTTTGCTGCAATTTGATGTACGTTTTATGTTTCTCCAGGTTCAAATGTCTAGGATAAAACTTTTACTTCACTTCAACTTACTCAAGTGAAGTTGCTATGTTTAGTGTTTGTCCAGGATGAATGATATGTAATAATCAGATACATTTTAGTAAATAGTCTGTAATAATCTAAATACTTAGCTTACTCATCCTACATGTTACACTTATCGACACAATGCATTTTAGCCCCGCGCTCCGCAGCGAAGCGCGGGCTACCAACCTTGTTAAATTTAGAGATTGAATCTTTATATATTTAAGATAAAATAATATATTAATAATTAGTTAATAGATATAATTAAAACTCTTCCTATTGATGGCCTTCTCACCTTACTCAAGTCGGTCCTCACCTCACTCGCTTTTTACCGCATGCCGATTTTCAAAGATCCTGGGGAACTTTAACTTTATGAAATCGATTCGTCAAAATTTTTCAATGAAGCTGAAAGGTCGGATAGAAAAATGGCTTGGATAGGTTGGGAAAACATTTTAGCCTATAAGAATTGTTAAGTGTTAGTATGCACTTTAGTCTATAGTATAGGGAGTAAAAAGAAAGTTTAGCCCAAGTTTAGCCCAAGTACGATGTCGGTTCAGACTCTATATTTATCCAACAAAAGCTAGTTGCCCAATTACGTAACATGGTTATAACTTCTTCAGAGCTATCTATTCATACAAATGCCTTAATTTGAATTGGTTCATCACATATATCTAAGTGATTTCCTAATATCGCGAGAGATATCATATCTGAAGAGGCACAAACTTAACGGTACACTAAAGATGATGGTTTCGATGAGTATCTCTCCCTCATAGACAAAATTTACTAGAGTATTATTCAACTCAAATGATTCTAAATGGACAATATACAATGAAAAACCATATCAAAATCCTTAAATCAGCGTACTCGAACACCCTCACACGAGCCTAAAAAACGTTATAGATATAACATGTAATCTGAGTTACATTAAGATACTTTGCATGCCATTATAGCAGCCAACGATAAGAGATCTAAGCGAGGTTATGAGCATTGAAATAATAACCAACACCACACTAACTCTTCTCTACCCCAACAACTGTCTTAAAAAGTGAGACAAGACAAAATACAATAAATTCCAAAAAAAGACAAGCTTTGCGTAAACACCAGGCGAGTGCTGCGAAAAAACAAGTCTTTTACAAGAAGTTATGTTTGCATTAATCTCTAAAAAATCCAATGTGTGATTGTTTCATGTGTTCTACCGATCGGTGGTGAGAAAGATACACCATGCGAAACAACGAATTTTGCGATATTTAATTATAATGCAAAAACAATCATTATTTCTTTGCATAAGTACGTTTTATACAACATACTTTTTAGCAATTGACTTGTCTTTGACTAACCCACAATGGGGTTAAACATATCAAGTTAAGAGTCGAACCGAGTTCTCCGAGTCGTTGGTTATATAGAAGTCGGTCGATTTAAATAAAATCCATTTGAGCGTGGATAATTTGTTGGCCAATGTGGATCACTTATACAAACTTGCACATGTTCGGGGATGTGGTCTAAGGTCAGTTATCTATACGAAACGGAAGTGTATGTTTTGCGACTTGTGTCGATAAGTGTATTTATTCTAAGTAAACTAATGTATCTTGTTAAGGTGATCAGAGCCCTATGTATAGTTATGGTTAGTGTAGCAGTTCGCCTTAATATTATTGGTGCGGCTACACAAAAGGTCGTCCGATTTTAAAAGTGAAAACTGAAATACAAAAAAATTGTGGTCTGTGTATCGCAAATACTGTGAGATAGTCCTTCTAGAGAAATAATCCTACCTCTCTCTCAATTTTCATTGTACACTCACAGTCGTTGGCATCGTATCATATGTTCTATCAAAAACACCATCAACATATGCCGGGTGCAAGCGACACATCATCATATCTATTACTGTATATTTATAAAACGCATCGAGCGAAAAGCATGAAGCGGATATCGCGGTGTCAATTATGTTTTTAGGTTTCATTATATTATCATTATAATTATTTGATGAATAATACAAAGTATTCCATGGAGAATCATTAATCTAACATAAGTATCAGAACTCTAGGTCTGATCCTCAAACCTGGTCGGCCACCTTGACGAAAATCGCACTCAACACCAACACCCTCCTCACAAACCCCTAGCTATAACACCCCCAAAAATGTATCGCAGCGGAAATATATCCAAGGGCGTTACATCATAATACAACAACACAAGATACAAGAGAACGACCTCTAAATGTGTCGTTTGAAAAGTAATCTCGTTGATTTTCTTGAAATTGATATAACATTTGTCCCATAATTGCATCACAATGAAAATCGTTTAAAGCCAATAAAACAAATTGATCAGTATTAATAGAAATCCATAAGTGAAATCTTGTCAAATTTAGACTCCAATGCACATCAAGTAAGCCAAGCATCGAATTCACCTGAGAAAAACATGCTAAAAAGTGTCAACATAAAGTTGGTGAGTTCATAGGTTTGTTTAAGTATGAATGTAAGTTCAAATGAATGTGTTTGCCTACTGTATCATCACAGTACCATGTAAAATGTTTTATAGCAAAAATATTGATCAAAGGTTTGTAAAGTATAGGCTGATATTCAAACCCGTAAATAGTCACAAAATGTAAGAACTTGTGTTCAATCTAAGATTGAAATGTATGCATGAACATTGATCCAAGTACAACGTCTCCCTATGGATTATGATTACCATACCTAAGTCATGAAACTGCGTTTTGACTTGTATTTATGCCAAACTTTTCAAGCACAGTAAATGTAATCCCAATGAAAGCCAATCAATTTTCCGACAATCAAAGTAAATGTTCATAGTAAATGTAGTTCAATTTAACGACATGGTATAACGTTCGTATTTCGTTTCCAGTGATAGCTAGTCACCCGAACGGGGATGTCAACCCTAATAGATCTATCTTATAACATTCGCGCTTACTGGTATGTGTTTAATTACACATACCTTTTACAACTAAAAACGGACTTAAATGACAAAAAACGTACCAAAAATACATTGTATTTGTATGTTTTGCATTTGTATTATGCAGGTAACGGATATCTAAGAAAACGACAAAATCGAAGCCAAAACGACAAAACCGAGCACGAGAACGGAAAGAGCGTGAAAGAAAAGTCAAAGTCAACCAAAGTCAACCCCGACAAAGTCAAAGTCAAAGGCGGAGCCGATATCAAAGAAATGTTAAATGGGCCAACCCGTACCCATCTAATGGGCCGGGTCAGCCCATTTATACATTATAAAGACTTTATAAGCCTTAAGCATTAATAAAGGCCCAACATATTTTTTATAATACCCGGCCCAAGTCCTAGGCCCAAACTCCTTTATAACAAACCTGTTACCCGTTACCTCTTTTATCCCTTACACCGTTAGTCCTTTAAGGACTAACGGTGCAAACATTTATAAAACCTCAAGGACCAAAGATGCAAAGCTCAAGGACGTGTACTGCAATAGTTATACACACTTTGAGGGACCATTTTTGCCAATTGCCATTATACTTTCAAAGTTAAAAAAGGGCGCCAATGGTACTGTTTATCTCCCTCAACTCACACACAAATCGTATGTCCTTTCCCTGCATAACCAGACAAAACCCTCACCATCAAACAAAACTATCACCATCTTAACCCCACACCTCACCCCACTTCATAAACAAACAAACCACGTTGGCAATCCCTTGCAAGACCATTGGTTGAAGGTTGAAGACAAATAGATGGATGGCTTTGATCACTTTGATTGGGGAACAAGAAAAATGAAGGGTTTAGATGAAGACTTGGCTCTCCTCACCAAACTAACACAACAAGCACAGCTTATTCGGATATAAATAGTTAGGTTTTCATTGTAAAAAGATATCTAGTGTAATTTTAATTTTAAGAGTAGTTTAGTTTTATTTTTCCAGTCTTATTTTACTTTAATGTACCCTTTTTAGCCCTGTAATCCTTTTACAGTTAATGAAATTTCAGTTTTCCAAGTTTTCAAATTCAGTCTTTTAAGCTTATGCATTCAAGTTGTTTCGTGTTCACAAGTCATTCTTATAAGTTTTTCTAAGCTTATAGAAAATGTGTTGGGTCTAAAAAGACTTCATGGATTCTTAGAAGTTACTGCTGCTAAGGTACATAATGGAAATTATGCTAAGTAGTTAGTACTGGTAGTATAACGTTACCACTACTAGTTACTACAATTAGTATAATTTAGTACTGATAGCATAAAGTTACTGCTGTTAGTTGAAGTTAAGATTGCCCAGTGTTGAAAACTAAAATATAAGCTAAGTAGTTAGTACTGTTAGTGTATATTGGTACTGCTAGTACTAATGTTACTACTGCTTATGTTTATTAGTGCCGGTGGTGGAAAGATTACAACTGTTTGAAGACTTTCTACTGACAAGAGGATAAAGACAAATTAAAGAGATATAGATTGTTTGGAGAACAAGAATGCGTGTGAAGATAAGTGTTGAGATATTTATGTACAAGATATACATAATGTATTTATTTAGAAGATTACGTTTATGTTTAGAAAAGATTCTAGGTTAGATGTATCCATTCATAGTAGACTTCTCCAATGAGAGTCTAGAAACGCATAGAGCGTGTGTAGTAGTTAGATAGCATAGTCGACTAATTAAAGTCGAATAGTTGTAGTTAGCCATAGATGAGTCATGAATCATCTATGTGCTTAATAGTTTATTAGTAAGTCTTATAATAAGAAGAACCTGTTCATAACAATGATTGTGTTCTTTATTATTCCGTTGCGTGTTATCAATCATTGTTATTATTATCCTAGATGGGCTTAATCGATCTCAACATGTGGTATCAGAGCGGGTTGCTCTCGATATCTAGGGTTCGATCAAGGTTTTCATGTCGTGTTTATTTTCTGATTTGGTGTAAAGGTGTGTTTAATAAAACTAGGGTTTTGAAAGAAACCCTAACTATATAAGAAGCAGCAAGAAGATGGATCAACAGCAGGTACATGGTTCTGGTTGACGATTTGGTCTCATTAGGGTTTTCTATGAACCCTAATCTAGTCATCATATTTGTTTCGTCCCGCTTACAAGAAGCAGTATCATGATTAGTACTGCTTTCAGAACTTAGTACTGCCTATTACGATTTAATACTACTTGAAGATGTGACTTAATACTGGCGGCTTTTTGTTAATACTGCTAATGGCAGTTACTACTGCTTGGGGTAATTATTAGTGCCTGCTCATTAATACGGTAATACTGCGGGTTTTTTAAACTTTAATAACTGCTTTGATCGACCGAGTATTTTTAAAGACTCTAGTTCTGTCCGATATAACTAGTTTGTAACTGCTGAGCGTTGCCGGCTATCGATGTCACACACTTATGGACGCGTTTGGATCTCGAATAATGATGATGTGTATGGATCATTTTGACAGTTTAGTGCATGATATAATTCTTGAATGGAAAAGTTACACGCTCCTTTACAAATATTTGGTCGGAGTATGATACGATACAGCCCTTGACATTGGATCTAGGATACTGGTCGTTGATGCGACGGAGCTCACTGAGACTATCGGCCATTGCATGTGATCGCCATGCATATATTGACTACAAGAATTAGTCCAAGACATTTTAATTACATAATATCGTAATAAGCATGTCTTGTTCGTACTGACGGAAGAATGACTATTGCTACTGAGTTCGAGATTCAAGAGATGGTGAGTATACTTTTAAGGGGAAGCTTATTGTTCATATACTTAACCATCTACATGCACTCCTATTTGATTATGACAAAAAGGGGAAGAGTGCATGGATTCATGGGAAGTCTTCATCATTATTAGCTTCAGGGAAGCTTGTGCTTATTGTTTTTGTCATTATCAACTAGGGGAAGATTGGTTTGAAATAAACATTGAGTAAAGATTATGACAAAAACATATTAAAGATGAGGACCTACAAGACACAGCTGGAATAACAAAAATAACTGATTGCAGATTAGTCAAACAGTATTTAATGCTCAACCAAAAGATAAAGATCAACATTATACTGAATGAAGACTGGGTCAATAGATTTTATGATGATGAAGACTGGTTAAAATAAGTCAAATAGATATTTATGATGATTTGAAGACTGGTTAAATAGATTGATCTTATCTTGTCTTGTAAACCCTAACCCCTCTAGTATATAAATGACTAAGGCGTCTAGTATTGATCATCCATTCATAGTAGACTTCTCCAATGAGAGTCTAGAAACGCATAGAGCGTATGTCGTGTAATAGTTCATAGTCGACTGATTAAAGTTGAATAGTTGTAGTTAGCCATAGATGAGTCATGAATCATCTATGTGCTTATTAGTTTATTAGTAGTCTTATGAATAAGAAAACCTTGTTCATAACAATGATTGTGTTCTTTATTATTCCGTTGCGTGTTATCAATCATTGTTATTATTATCCTAGATGGGCTTAATCGATCTTAACACTTAGGAACTTCTTTTAAGCCCTTGTTTAGAGCAAAGGGTAGAGGTTAGCTCAAATTTTCATTTTATGTACTTTTTATACTTGTTTCATGATTAGCTTATTTAAACTGCTCATTTTTGATTATTCCTGCATTTAATGCTTTATTCCTGTCTTTATTGTGCTTATTTGATATTAACTTATGCTTGTTTTAGTTTATTTCAGCCTAAAAATGTGTTTTCTATTTTTAAAGGAGTGTTTGGTTTAAGGGGCAATATGGGTCAAAATGAGTGCAAAACGGTTTTGGGTCACTTTGCCAACTTTGGCAAGCTTTCTTGAGTTGTTTTAAGCTGTTTTTATAAGTTCTTTAAGTCTTTAAGTTTGTTTTTAGGTTTTGTCTAATTGATGTGTAAATCTGTTAAGTCAAAACAGTTTTATAAAGCTTATTTGATTAAGCTTTTGAAAAGCTCTTTTAAGTGTTGTTTTAGTGTTGATTTTAGAGTTAAAATGCAGTGTCTAAGTTTTATTTAAGTGTCCTTAGGTCTAGTTAAGTCTTTTGCAAAATTCTGTCAAAATTTGTTAAGTGTTCTTTTTGTAAAAAAACAGCTTTTTCATTTTCTTTTTATGGCTTATTCTGATATTCAAATTGGTTTTTAATTGTTGTTATAAGTTCTTTGAGGTCCAAAGTTTATCTATTTTGAGGTCTTAAGCCCATAAGGTTCTGTTTGATTGCTTATTTTTAAGCTCAAAGATTGTCATTTTCAAAGATAAACACTCAGCATATGCTGAGTGAAACAGCTACTTTCATAAGCAATTTTCCTAGCTTATTTGAGTTTCAAACTCAAATGTCTTTGCTGATTTTAGAAGCTTATTGTTCAAGATTTAAGGGCATATAAGCCCTTAGTCCATAAGGTTCCAATTTGGTGCTTAAAATTAAGCCCAAAAGTGCCCTTGTGGGCTGTTTGGATAGAGTTTGGCCATAGTTGCTTTTTGCCTCTTTTTATGCTTTTCTGCTATTTTTCTTTGGCTTATTTTTGTTCAAATTGCTTATTAAGTGTAATTAAATTTCTGTTTTAGCTTATTTCTCTTTTTGCATTGCTTATTGGTGCTTAAAAAGGCAAACAGTCAAGCATTTTAGACTTAGTGTAAAAAAGCTAGTCTGTCATCTTCTTTTAGCTTTTCCAGCTTATTTTTGAGTTTATAAAAAAAGGTATTTGCCTTTTTTATTTTGCTATTTTAAGTTATAAAAAACTTTTTCAAAAAAAATGTTCAAAAATAAAAACGTTTAGGAAAGGGGAAGCCAAGGGTGAGCAGGGCTCGAACCCCTGACCTCTACCCTCTCAACCAAACGTCTTAACTCACACACCCAACACCACTGCGCCCTTGGGACTTTTTCGTTATAAGTCCCAAGTGGTTTGTATTTAAGGGCTTTTTAGCCCTTAAGCTTTTCAGCATCTTTTAGCTTATTTACGGCTTATTTATAAGCTGTTTGTCCAAGTTCGTATTTTTCCTAGGTTCTTCATAGCTTAAAGTATTTTCTTGCATTTTTTTAGATTTTTCCATATTCGTTTAGTATTTTTTTATAATTAATTTAGACAAAATCCGTTTTTAATTCATAATAAATAAAATAAAACTCAAAAAAATATAATTCTTTTTTAGAAAATTTTCTTTTATCAAATAGGACTGTAGAAAATTAGATTTGCTCTCGTAGGGTTAAAATTTTAGAATTTGATTTTTTAAAGAACGGGATTGAATCCCGTTCACGTTTTTTGTGTTTTTAAGCTTAAAATACTTTCGTTTTTGGTTTAGTTTTCTTAGTTCTTGCATTTTAGTCACTTAGAATTTATAAAAATTAAAAAATCATCTTAGGGTTTTAAATTTTGTTAATTTAGGTTTTCGAGTCGCGTTTTTCCCGTTAACGTTTTTCTGTTTAAGTCCTTAATTGCTTTACTTGTTTACTTGCATTTACATGTTTTTACGTTTTGTGTAGTAGAATTAGAAAACCAAACCCCTATTTGTGATTATTCAAGCATAAATTCCCAAACCGATTCTCGATTTTCAAATTCGCGGCCTCGTTGGGACATAACGACAGGGTCCGGTTTTAAACTTTGTGGATAACGAAGCGAGAAACCGATATTTCCGGATATATATATTTTTATTTGTGAATTTAAAATTATTGCTTTTTGGATTTTAAAAGTGATTTGTTTATTTTCACCTATATTATATTATATATATAGTATAAATTTCTACATCAATTTTTGGCGCCGCTGCCGGGGAGGCCGTGAGACGATTATCGAGTTGAAGTTTGTTGTGCCTTGAAGTCCCACATCGTGAGTATATTTTCTGTTATAAAAATAAAGTAAAAAAATAATTTATTTTGTCTCCGATTTTTGTGAATATATTATCAAATAATCATAAATACTTTTCCTAAAGTATTAAAAAAAACAAAAGATTTAAAACTTGCCTTTGTGTCACTTGCGAGGTACGGCTCATCTTTAATTGATAACCAAACTAAAAGAGGGGTATAAGGAGGGTTGTTCCGAGGAACTACGACCCGAAAGGAGAAGGATTTAATAGCTTCGCAGCTTCCGCTCCTCCGTCCTTTGTGCCGATTTTTCTTTTAAAAGCTGCCGTGAAGCGAGTTGATATTGGTTTAAGTTTGTCTTAACTCATTTTAACCTTTAATAAAATAATTGCTTAAAAAAACCAAAAATAATCTTCTATTTCTCTTGTCCATAATTCGTTTCTTAACCCCTATATTGTTTAATTCTTATAGCGTCCGCCACACACGATAATATCGTATGTGAAACCCCTCTTCACGTTTTAAAGAGTGTTCGACTTGTGGAACTTTGTATAATAGAGATCATTGTTGTTCGATATATGAGTTCCGTTGGCAAAAATTGTTCATGATCCTAATAAAGCTCCCGACTCAACGCCTACCACATCCCCACGAAATTTCGTCCACCAACGTCATTGCTTTCATTTAAAGATGTGTTAGGAGATGGCGGTAAATTTTGTCAACGGATGTACTATTGCGTGATCGTGAAGTGGTTTTTAGCAAAGGACCTTTGTTTGATTTGTGCTTTCAAGATATGAAATAATCCAATCCGATTTCTTATATTATTCTCCAAATATTTCCGAAAATGTTTCACAAAGTCCTCCACTAATCGACTATCATTGTTGTTACGAGTGTGAAGAGCCGATGGATGGCTTCTTTTGTCAACAATGTACTTGCAAGTCTTGTGGGAACGGTGCTCATTATGGCTATAATTGTCCACCGAAAGTCCCGATTATCTCTAATCCGGAACCATGCAACAATCAAACCGTTGATGAGCTCCCACAAACTTTGCCAAGTTTCGATCCGACATGCTATTCTAGAGATAATTCATTCACTGCAGGATTTCCACTCCTAAATTTTGTCGATGACGCACATGAACTTTTTCAACCCACCCTTTCACAACCCCCGTCTATCTTATTAAAAAAATGATGTGGAAGAGGATTTGTGGGAACGATGCTCATTATGGTCACGATTGTCCACCTCAAGTTCCGTTTATCTATAATCCGGAACCGTGTTACAATCAAGACTTTAATTTCCCACAAAATTTTCAATGTTTTCAACAACAATATATTTGTTGTACCCGCTGTGGGGGCCCGCATGAGACTTTTCGATGTCAACAAGTGATCTTCTACGAACCTTGTTGTGAAAATTGCGGGGGTCCTCATGAAACTTTTCAGTGTCAACCGATGAACCAAAATTTCGATAATTCTAATTCTTCCGGTTTTGACCAATTTCAACCCTCGCAATTTATCATCGATCATATTGATTCAATGAATGATCATCTAAAAGCTCATAGAGACTTTCAACAAGTGATGGATGATTCTATGAGTAAGCTTCGTGAGACGTTTCAAACTTGGTTACAACAACGGCAAGAACAAGTGGTTAATCTTGATACTTATACTCCCGAGCCTTCGCAATATCGGAAGATTCCCATTTGCTACGATGATGATGACGACGAGTATTCTTTTGCTACACAAGAATACTCAAGAAATTCTCCTCCTCAATCACACCTGATTTTACCAAAATCGACTCTCTATAATGGAGATATCATCCTCGACACTATTCTGGAAACAAAATTGGACGAATTAATAAAGTCTAGTGTTGAGAACCTTAGAGAGCGAGCTTACCCAAGTGATCCGATGGTAATATCCGAGATGAGGTGATATGCCCGTTAGTATGTCTTATCCCAAAAAAGGATGATGAGTGTTTAGATGATAATCAATTCAATACACAATAAATGGTAATGATCATTTTAATGCCGAATCTAGTCCAATTGAATCCGTGCTTAATCGTGATAACGTGATATCTTCTCCTAAGATTGATCTCCTTATCGAGGAGTTCGCCGGTGAACTCGCTCTTATTGCTCCAATTCCACCGAGAATTGTTGAAGCCAACCTTGATCCGAAGGAAGATATCCGTTTTATTGAAAATTTGATGTATGATAACTCTTTTCCTCGCCCTCCGGAAACTCTTAAAGATGATTTTGAAACTGTCATCGATTCCAACAATGATTATTCTTCGAGTGATGACGATTCTTATGAGGACATCGATTATGTCGATGCATCACCTCCCAATTATAAGCTAGTCAGCTTAGAGGTGGTGGATATTATTGCTAAGATCGAAGCATTAAAAGATAATCCCACTCCATCTTCCGATTTTGTGACCAAGTCTTCCTCCACATCTCCAAACTTATTCTTGGAGGAGACTAACACCTTTGATAATTCTTTACCCGGATCTAAAACTTTTTGCTTTAATCTGGAAGAGAAGAGTAGTGGTAGTATCACTATTCTTTCTGATTATTCTCTTCTAGATTATGAAGCTTTCTATCTTAATGACGATCATATTGAAGAGAAGAGTAGTGGCAGTACCACTACTCATGCTGATTTTTCTCAATATGATTCGTTCATCTTTGATCTTTTGATCAATCCGTTTCCTCCTGCCGATAGGAGTGACTTTTATCATGAGGAGTTCGCCTGTGAACTCACTCACATCATATCTTCATCGGAGTATGATCATTTCTACTTTAAGATTAAGCCCGAGCTGGGCAATTTCACAATGGATGTGGTGGAGGATATTTTTGATAAACCGACAAGAGAACAGAGAGTTCATGTGCCTAATACTTTGCCCACCCATCCCACCCTTCATCTGGATTCGGATTTCACTCTTTCTAGTGATCCCCTCGGATCCAACCTTGTAGTTTCTTTTCCTTCCAGAACTAGAAACAAGATTTTCGATCCAGGGATATTCATTGGAGTCCAATCCATGATATTTCTATCACTGGATGAATTTTCTTTCTCATTCATCTATGATCCTCCTTTACCAGTGATTGACACTTTGCTTCCATTTTCATCTGAAAATGAGAACAAAGTTGTCAATACTGGTATTCTTGCTTTAGAGGAGATATCTCCTCCTTATTCATCACATCGAGGCTTTAAAGCTTCCAAGCTTTCTTATCATAAAGCCCGATGTTGATTCATAGAGACAACACTCCTAATTTGGGTGTTCATCATCCCCATTTCTATCCCCCTTGACAAGCTCAAGTATGGGGGGATCGGGTCAAGCTCAGTGACCTTAAACAAGTGCTTTGTGGGTGGCAACCCATGCTTATCCATTCTATCTTCTTTCTATTTGCTAATAAGTGTATCGTTGTGAGGAGGCTCGCCTCTTCCATTATCTCGTGTTATGTGTTTTGTTATGTATGTCTAGGATTGCCCGGATTTTTGAAGCCTCCCGTGCTCGCGGTTTTGTCCGTCATTCACAAGAGCTTTATATCCTCAGCTTCATTTTGGGAATCTGATATCTAAATCTTATCGACTAACGTTTATCTTTAAGCATACTTAATAAATGGCTTAGGATTTATGTAGAGACCCTACTTAAAACATTGAGGATAATGTTTAATTCTAGTATGGGGGGATCTATCGATTTGATTGTGCCTGCAGTGGTTGTTATCGCGTAATCCCGTTTTTACCACCAAAATTTTAAAAAAATGAAAAAAATTTAAAAATTTTCAAAAAAATAAAATAAGTGTTTTGTCACAATTTTGACTTTCCTGTTGGGTAGAATAAGAATAAATTTTTACTCGATCGAGCGTGTTGAGCTCTAGCTTGTTCCTTAACGTTTAGGCTAAGCGTTCGCGAATCTTCGCGAAGAATGAAAAATGATAGAGTTGATTATGAGTTGGATGCTAAACAAGGATGATCTGGAAATCTTAAGAGCTCATGTGTGTAATTTGTGGCTTTTTCTCCCATAAGCTCTTAACCGGATTAATCATACGTGCTATTTTTGGAGATTAAACTTAAATCAACAATTTTTATGTAGATTAATAGTAAAATTTTTAGTCTTAGTTCAAATTTATACTTAAATTTTTCAAAAAGAAGTCTTCTCTATATAAAATAATAAAGAAAAAAAATATATAAAAAAATAAATAATAAT
>BQNB010106163.1:0-23445 GCA_026074375.1 Tanacetum coccineum | reverse complement strand
GCAGAACACTGGCAGGGCTTATGTTGCAGGGTCTAGTGAGACGAAACCTTACCGAGGATCTAAACCTTTGTGCTCAAAATGCAACTATCACCATGACGGTCAATGTGCCCTAAAATGCCACAAGTGCAACAAAGTTGGCCATCTGGCCCGTGACTATAGGAGTACTGCAAATACCAATACTGCTAACAACCAAAGGGGTACTGGGGCAAGTCAGACACCTACTTGCTATGAATGTGGAGCCCAGGGACATTTCAAGAGAGACTGTCCAAAGCTAAAAAACAACAACCGTGGTAACCAAGGTATAAATGGCAATGCTCTAGCGAAAGTGTATGTCGGCCGTGCAAGGACAAACCTAGACTCAAACGTCATTACGGGTACGTTCCTTTTACACAACCACTATGCTTATGTCTTATTTGATACTGGTGCCAATAGAAGCTTTGTGTCTACTGCATTTAGCTCCTAAATTGATATCATACCATCTACCTTAGATCATTATTATGATGTTGAACTTGCTGAAAGGAGAATAATTGGGTTAAACGCTATCATTCGGGGTTGTATATTAAACTTATTAAATCATCCACTCAACATAGACTTAATGCCCGTAGAACTTGGTATTCTCGACGTCATAATCAGTATGGATTGGTTGGCAAAGTACCAAGCTATCATTGTTTGTGCCGAGAAAATCATTCGTATTCCTTAAGGAAATGAAACGTTGATTGTTCGTGGTGACGGAAGCGACCGGGGAAACGAGACTCATTTGAACATCATCTCATGCACTAAACGCAGAAGTACATGCTAAAAGGATGTCCTATCTTTTTGGCACATGTTACTACAAAGGGGATTGAAGACAATCAGAGAAGAAATGACTTGAGGACGTACCGATCGTTCGAAATTTTCCTAAAGTATTTCCTGAAGACTTGCTGGGTCTTTCACCGACTCGACAAGTGGAATTTAAGATCAATTTGATACCTGATGCTGCGCCTGTAGCACGGGCACCTTATCGATTAGGTCTATCTGAGATGAAAGAATTGTCGAACCAGCTAATAGAGCTTTCCGACAAAGGCTTCATAAGACCCAGTTCCTCACCTTGAGGAGCACCGATTTTGTTTGTCAAGAAAAAGGATGGATCATTTTGGATGTGCATTGATTACCGAGAATTGAATAAGCTGACGATGAAGAACCGTTATCCGCTTCCAAGGATTGATGATTTGTTTACTCAACTTCAAGGGTCAAGTGTCTATTTGAAGATCGACCTAAGGTCGGGTTATCACAAACTGAGGGTTCGCAAAGAAGACATTCCAAAGACCACATTCAGAACTCGATATGGACATTATGAATTTCAAGTTATGCCATTTGGTTTGACCAACGCACCTGCTGTATTTATGGATCTCATGATCGGGTGTGCAAACCATATTTGGATAAATTCGTGATTGTCTTTATTGACTATATTCTGATATATTCGAAGAGCAAGCAAGAACACGAAGAGCACCTTAAGTTAATCCTAGAATTACTTAAGAAGGAGGAGTTGTATGCTAAATTTTCTAAGTGTGAATTTTGGATTCCAAAAGTACAGTTCCCTGGTCACGTGATTGACAGCCATGGTATTCATGTAGACCCCGCCAAGATCGAATCCATTAAAGATTGGGCATCTCCTAAGACACCGACGGATATTCATCAATTTTTAGGTCTTCCTGGGTACAACCGAAGATTCATTGAAGGATTTTCGAAGATCGCCAAGTCAGTGACCAAGCTTACTCAGAAAGGAGTTAAGTTTGATTGGGGTGACAAGCAAGAAGCAGTGTTCTAAGTTAATAAAGCAGAAGTTGTGTAGTGCGCCAATTCTGGCTCTACCTGAAGGAAGCGAGGATTTTGTGGTCTATTATGATGCTTCGCATAAGGGATTGGGTGTTGTATTAATGCAAAGGGAGAAAGTAATTGCTTATGCATCACGCCAATTGAAAATTCATGAGAAAAATTATACTACTCATGATTTGGAACTTGGATCGGTAGTGTTTGCTCTAAAAATTTAAAGACACTATTTGTACATAACCAAGTGTATGGTATTCACAGATCACAAGAGTTTATAACACATTCTTGATCAAAAGGAGTTGAACATGAGGCAACGTCGTTGGTTAGAGTTGCTCAGGGATTACGACTGTGAAATACGTTACCACCCGGGGAAAGAAAACGTAGTGGCCGATTCCTTAAGCTGTAAAGAACAGAATAAGCCATTACGGGTTCAAGCCTTAGTCATGAATATTGGTTTGAATCTCCCCAAGCAAATTCTAGAAGCTCAAATAGAATCACAGAAACTAGATAATCTCAAAAATGAAGATGTAGGAGGTATGATTAGGAAGGATATACCTAAAGAGAAGTTGGAACCTCGTACCGACAGAATACTATGCTTAAATAGCAGGAGTTGTTTACCCTGTTATGGCGATTTAAGGACTGTGATCATGCACGAGTCCCACAAGTCAAAATACTCTATCTATCCGGGTTCTGACAAGATGTATCAGGACATGAAGAAGCTATATTGGTGGCCCAATATGAAGGCCGACATCGCCACCTATGTTAGCAAATGTTTGACTTGTGCTAAGGTTAAGGCTGAACACCAAAGACCATCGAGTTTGTTGGTGCAACCCGAGATACCTCAATGGAAGTGGGATAATATCACGATGGATTTTTATCACGAAGCTTCCTAAGTCATCACAAGGTTATGACACCATTTGGGTGATTGTTGACTAACTTACTAAATCCGCAATCTTCATACCAATGAGGGAAACTGATCCTATGGAAAAATTGGCAAGAATGTACCTGAAAGAGGTAGTCACGAGGCATGGGATACCTGTCACAATCATTTGTGATCGCGACCCTAGGTTCGTATCAAATTTCTAGAGGTCACTTCAGAAGGCCTTGGGTATAAATTTGGATATGAGTACTGCGTATCATCCACAAACTGACAAACAAAGCGAGAGGACTATTCAAACTCTCGAGGATATGCTGCGTGCTTATGTGATCGACTTTGGAAAGGTTTGGGTTAACCATTTGCCATTAGTCGAGTTTTCATATAACAATAGTTATCACGCTAGCATTAAGGCTGCATCGTTTGAAGCACTTTACGGTCGAAAGTGTCGTTCACCTGTTTGTTGGGCTGAAGTTGGAGAAGTTCAACTCATTGGTCCAGAAATTGTTCAAGAGATGACCGAGAAAATCATTCAGATCAAGCAAAGAACTCAAGCCGCTCGTAATCGACAAAAGAGTTACGCTGATTTAAAGCGTAAGCCGATGGAATTTCAAGTTGGAGATAGAGTTATGCTCAAGGTTTCGCCTTGGAAAGGAGTAGTATGTTTTGGCAAACGAGGAAAGCTAAACCCCAGATATGTTGGACCTTTCAAAGTGTTAGAAAAGGTTGGAGCCGTTGCTTACAAGCTTGAACTTCCTCAACAGCTGAGCAGGGTTCATAATACGTTTCATGTATCCAACTTGAAGAAGTGATATGCCGACGAACCATTAGCCATTCCGTTGGATGGACTCCATATTGATCGTGAAGTTAAACGATTGAAACAAAGCCGCATTCCAATCATTAAGGTTCGAGGGAACTCTAGGAGAGGTCCTGAGTTCACATGGGAACGTGAAGACTAATTTCAAAAGAAGTATCCGCACCTCTTCACAAAGACCGCACCGTCGTCAAGTGCCGCGTCTTAAGCCCTGAGGACAAGGCTCATTTAATGGGGGAAGACTGTAACAATCCGTATTTTAGGTCATTGTACGACGTTATATTATCCACTATGTATTTTTAGTCTCGTACGCGTTTGCTTTTAATTTTAATCGTTAAGTTAAATTGCGAAAGCTAAAAATTATCATTTAACATAAACAGGCATCAAACAATTAAATGTTTACGTCAAGAAAGTGTTAGATAATTATTTAGAGGATAATTATTAACTTTGTACATTTTATTTTTATTTGTTACGTAAAGTCTTTACTTTTCGTGATAAAATACGTTTAGGCATTCCCAGAACCACCAAAACTTTTCTACGCTTCAACAAATACCCATTATTATACCTAATGCTCAAAGTTTTATAAAAATTCACCTATGTTACTCTTGGTAGCTGAATTGTACATAAAGGGAACCAACTAAACACTAAATGTTACAAGTATACACATTATAATTTACCTTTACATATTAAAAGTTTAAGTATTGCTAGATATTAATACAAGATGTCAAAAACATAACTAGTACTCATTCCCCTCTACTTTTGGATGAAATGTTATCCCATGGGGACAAATAGCATACAAATGACCAACTTGATCTTGCACAAACTCTTCTCATTAAACCTTAGGAGTACATGACTAGAAATTGACCAAAGACTTCCTTAAATCCCTCCCATGGTCCCTTTGAATCTTGACCACTTTTAATAGGAGTCTTAGACTAGTCAAAGATCTATACAAGACTTGTATCTAGATAGAAAAACATACAACACAAATTCCTTAGTGAAAACCACACAAATCCTCTCTTTGTTCCTCTTCTATCCCATGGCCAATCACAAACCACCTAAATAATCCATACCAAATTTATTTACAACATATACAAGTGTTCTAACAACATATCTAAGGTATACCAAGAAGGTTTGAAGGCTTGGTTTAGTGTTTGCAAGGGTTAAGCAAGGAAGGTTTTGGATTAGGGTTTCATAAGAATTAGGGTTTTCTTTGTATTAGAAGCTTGGGTTGATTATCTAAAATAGGGTTTAGATCTTGTATTTATTTATCATACATCATACTAAGGTTATATAAAACCCTTAATCTCTTTACATTTGTGATTTCATATGTATATTATGTTTATATAGTTAATCACCATCTAGGAAACTTATTAACTTGTAAAATGGATTTTTACACTAGTTCATGGTTTGATGAACTTTGTCACATGTTATATGAATGTTAAATAGATGTTATAATGGAAGTATAAGTATTATACAAGTGTTGGTTTCTTTATAAAAAGTATATAAAAACTAGTTACATAAAAGGTTTACTTATTAAGTTTATAAGCAAATGGAATAGGTAGACTTGTTATCATGGACATGTCTTGGACAATCTATTGACTAAGGACCTTAATTATGAAATACATGTGATATAATTTGTTATAGAGGACTTGTAACAAAGTGACTAAATTAAAAAGTTATAAAACCTAGTTTAAACACATTTTTAGCAAAAAGATCAAAAGGGACTATTTTAATTCAAAATATAAAGCATTCATGTTATATTTTTATAAAATACTACATCTTATGAGGATTCCAAATATATAAGGAACTTGAGAATCTGATTTATAACGAAGAAGATATGTCATTTGTAAGGTATACGATAATAAACGCTTTTATAAAAGAAATTTTATAAAAACTATTACAAACCACATATGATATAAATGGTTGATTATTTTTCACAGTAAGTATGTGTTTTTAGGATTTCAAAACATTAAGAATTATAATTTTTGGATTAATAACGAAATGGATTCTTCCGTGTTTACGATAATTAAAGTTTATAAAAATAATTTTATAAACTATGAACAGTAAAAATCACTATTCATATTAGATACATTTTGGAAAATACATTAGTTAGATAAAACTTTTAATTATGAACACGTGCTCGGAAGAATCACTAAAATCGAAGTTAAAACGAATAAGATACGGCATTTACGAGTTTACGACGATTAATTTTATAAAAGTATATGAACAGTAAAAAGTACTGTTCACCAGAGGACTTAAAATATGAAAATGTAATATTTTGACAACTCGTCTTAATTCGAAAGCGTGGACATAAGAAATGGACTTAAAACGATAAAGTTACGCCATTTTTACTAAAGAGATATTTATAAACGTTTTTACTTTATAAATATGATTTCACTAATACGTATAGATGGTGATGTAGCTATATAGAATTATATACGATATTAGTTATTAAAAGTAATTAGTACTCATACGTCCTATAATTAATTAGGTTGCATTCAGGCGTATTTGTGACGCATTTTCACGTATTTGATTTACATTGTTAACTCATCCACTCGAGGTGAGTTCATAGCCCCACGTTTTACATTTATAATGATTTACAAGTTTTAGAGTGAGAAACATATGCATGTTTTACAATTGGACGCAAGTGGACATTTTACATTACGATTACGTATTTGCCTAAGTAGCAATAACCATCTGAGCCCATTATCATGAACTGTTAATTACTTGTTGTGAGCGCGAATGTTATAAATAGATCTATTTGGGATTGACATCCCCGTTCGGGTGAGTCGTGCTCACTGTGCCAGTTTGTCGGACAACGAACGTATACCATGTTGCACTTGGGATGTTGCGGGTTAGAACATCATCACGGGCAATGTTGGCAATTTATATTGCAATTCATACATGTCGAGCTTCAGTGTCATGAGCTTAATGAAACATAATTACATTTTAGTTGTTCTGCATATGTTGCATTAGCATGGGTAAATCTTGCGGTCCTACATTATACATTTTACAAACCTATGAATTCACCAACGTTATTGTTGACATTTTAAGCAATGTTTTCTCAGGAGATCCGTGAGGTACAAGACCAGGGATACATTGGTGGTCATTATTTTGGAAGTCATATGCATTAAAGATTTGGTTGCATTACATTTTGGGAATATATTTGTTATGAACTAAAATCTTTGTAGTTTGAACATTGAACAAGTAAAGTTTCAGACTTATGTAACAACAATTTGCTAAATCCAATATATCAGTTTTAAACGACTTTTAAATGGTTGTTCTTATATATATATTGTGCTATTGATCTATGAAGTACCACTCCCAGACCCATATTCTGCTGCGACCCAATTTAGGGGTGTTATAGATTGGTATCAAGAGCGAAGGTTATAGAGAACCAGGCCAAATGTTTTGTTAGACTATAACAACCGTTTTCAAACATTGCATTCATACAAAGTTGCACAGGACATACATACATACACTAGTGTTGCATTAGTTGGTTAGACTAGATGCATTCATGATTGATATACATGTTATAAAATACTATGTATATTACATTACAATAAGAGTCTTATATTAATACTTATATAAGCTACTTTTGATTTTCTTATATTGTCATGTCAGATTTAGAGGATTCCACCGTCACTTACATGGAGGTGTCTAGTCCGTTTGAGGATCTGTCAGACATAGGATCTTCGGGAGTCGATGGACTGCCCATGATGCCAGAGGACCCTTATGCTTATGTGGTGGCCTCTTTTCAGGCCCCACCATCACCGGATTATGTGCCTGGCCCTGAGGAGCCAGAGCAGGCACCACCTTCACCAGAGTAGAGCAGGCACCACCTTCACCAGAGTTTGATCCTGAGCCTGTATATTCAGAGTTTATGCCACCGAAGGATGAGGTGTTTCCAGCAGAGGAGCAGCCACTGCCTGCTGCTGTCTCACCTACTACCAACTCACCAGGATACATTGCAGACTCCGATCCAGAGGAGGATGAGGAGGATCCTGAGGAGGACCCCACTGATTATCCTGCCGACGGAGGAGACGATGGCGATGATGATGATGAGTCATCCGATGATGACGAGGATGATAATGATGATATTAAAGAGGACGAGGATGAGGAGGAAGAGGAGGAGCACCCATCTCCGGCCGACTCTGTCCCACCACCTGTACACCGTGTTACAGCTAGGATGTATGTCCGAGCTCAAACACCCGTATCACTTCCTTCAGATACAGAGGTTACCATACTTCTTGCCATACCTACTCCACCACCATCACCACTCTCTCCATTGCCATCACCACTACCCCATATACTATCACCACTACCTCAGATACTATCACCACCATCACCGGTATCACCTCCACCACTACCTGCTAGCCTTACTTATCCTTTGGGATCCGGCTGAGAGCCGAGACACCATCTACTTCTCATCCACTACCATCGAGTACACCACCATCAGGGACACCATCACTTCTACCTATACCTTTACCTACTCCATCACCACCTTTACTTCTTCCCTCTATTGTCTATAGAGCAGGTGTTTCTGAGGTTACATTGCCGCCTTGAAAGAGGTTGTGTATTGTTCTAGGTTAGAGATATGAGGTCGGTGAGAGTTCATCTACTCCTACTGCTAGACCCACTGGAGGCTTTAGAGCGGACTATGGATTTGTTGGTACTTTGGATGATGAGATTAGGCGAGACCCCGAGAGATATGTTGGTTATGGGATTGCAGATACTTGGGATGAGATGGTTGAGGACATGCAGGGGACACCCGCAACGACTCATGTAGCAAGACTGAGTCAACGGATGACAGATTTTGTCACGACTGTCAGACAGGACATAGATGAGATTTATGTGAGACTAGACGATGCACATGATAAGAGATTGTTGATGAGCGGTCAGCTCAACATGCTGGGTAGAGACAGACACGCTCATGCTCGTATTGCTAGACTGATGGAGACTGAGGCCAGACTTTCTCGTAAGGCTTGGGTACAGTCGATAGATGCTAGTGATACAGCTCGTTCTGAGGTGAGAGCACTGCGGACTACAGTGCTAGCACAGCAGACGGAGATTACAAGGTTGCGAGCAGCAGACCGCACCCGACAGGCACAACTTGTGGAGACACTGACACTATTGAGGACACTGCAGACACAGGTGACAGAGCTCTAAAGTCAGCAGGGACCCACTGATGGTCCAGCACAGCCCGAGATACCAGAGGAGGCCAGTAGTAGTTCGTAGATTTGGTTATGTTGTAGCTATATTGTATAGCCTACTAAGTGTTACGGGTAACTCCCGGCTAGTAAGGCTTTAGGTTGTTTATATTTCATTTTGTAACCTAAGGGCAGTGATCATTTTTTATCTGAATCAGGCCATGTATGTTTCCAGATTATATATGGAAGGGATGTATTATGCCATGCCTGTAATCGAATTTATTATGAATGAATGTCGATTTAGTTACACCATTGTTAATTTCAATTCAGTTGTATATTTCACTGTGCGATGTAATCTCACTTTATTTATTCTGTATATGTCATGTCATGGTTATGATTTTATGAAATCTAACGGGTATTATATTTTCTTGTGATTGAAGAAAATGACACCAAAAGAACTACCAGATCAACACCAGCCGCAACAACCACCACCACTACCACTATAACTGATGCCCAGCTTAAGGCACTGATCGACCAAGGCGTTGATAATGCACTAGCAGCACGTGACGCTGACAGAAGCTGAAATGGCCAAGACAGTCATGATTCAAGCATGGGTGTAAGGAGGCAAGCTCCTCTTGCTCGTGAGTGCACTTACCCAGACTTTATGAAATGCAAACCCGAGTCGTCAAGTTGACTCAGTGGTTTGAAATAATGAAAAATGTGTTCCGTATAAGCAACTGCTCTATGGAAAACCAAATCAAGTTTTCTACTTGTACTCTTCTTGGAAGTGCTCTAACGTGGTGGAATTCCTACGTTAAGACTATTGGTCACGATGTTGCTTATGCAATGACTTGGTCAAACCTAAAAAAGAAGATGACCGACAAGTACTGCCCAAGGGGCGAGGTTAAGAAACTTGAGGGTGAGATGTGGAATTTGAAGGTTGAAGGTACCGATGTGGTAAGCTACAACCAATGTTTTTAGGAACTGGCATTGATGTGTACTAGGATGTTTCTGGAAGATTCGGATAAGATTGAGAAATATGTCAGTGGTTTGCCCGACATGATTCACGGAAGTGTAATGACATCTAAGCCAAAAACCATGCAGGATGCAATTGAATTTGCAACTGAGCTAATGGACAAGAAGATCCGCACTTTTGCTGAACGACAGAGTGAAAACAAAAGAAAGCAAGATGATAACCAACAACAACAACAGAAAAAAAAGCAGAACACTGGCAGGGCTTATGCTGCAGGGTCTGGTGAGAACAAACCTTACGAAGGATCTAAACGTCTATGCTCAAAATGCAACTATCACCATAACGGTCAATGTGCTCCGAAATGCCACAAGTGCAACAGAGTTGGCCATCTGGCTCGTGACTGTAGGAGTACTGCAAATGCCAACACTGCTAACAACCAACAATCTCCCCCGAAGTGAGGTCTTGAACACGGGGAACGAGGGCTTCCTTTATTGACTCAATAAAATTGAGGCTAACAATCTCCCCGAGAGTGAGTTCATTGAGACACTCCCTACATGCAGATCAGTGAGATTGCGTTTGTCGTTTAAGCTCGAGTGTTCTTGGTCTTTGTCTTCGTTATTTGTTGTAGGCTTGTTCCTTCATGCTTTGTGATCGGCTAAGCCATCTTGCGATCTTGTGTCTTTGACCAACATGCTCATACTATTGCTGATCTGAAAGCTTATTTCAGAGTTTGCGGAAGTCTTTTGTCTTTATATCTTGAGCTTTCTAGATAGTAATGTCTTCGTAGATTGATCATTTGAATGGATTGAGGTTGCCGTTACCACCGAATTGACCTGTTAGGTTTACATTATGATAAACGAGAAAATTGATTTGAAATCAATCGACGTTCACTCGTTAAAGATTTTGTAACATATTGAGAGTGTCATGTTTATTATCAAAATCATCAACCGTCAAATTCATTTACTAGACCGAATCGATATTCAGTTATCACAAGTTTGATTCATATAGAATTTCGCAAGTCACCTACCAAGAGCTAGTTGATGTTGTCTCAAGGCATGAAGTTCCAACTTCATTGTGAATACAATATATCACTCGAATTACTGGCAAATATCACAATGATATTGCGTAGGACTCTTGATAACATCTTGTGAACCTGATGATGTTCAACAAGTGTTTGAAATGGAATGTGTCCTAACGAGATTTTGATTGATCTCTTGGCTCTAGACTCGTTAAAGAGTCATTTGGTTTTAGTACATCGGAGGCTGGAGCATAATTGCCAACCAATCAATATCACGATCTCGGAATGAGAATGTCAAATAGATAACGTTGTGTATCACCATGACAAATGAGACAAGTTTCTGTTGAGAGACAAACTCGAATAGCTGGAAGGGTGTGCATTGCCTCACTGGTTCCATGATGTCTGTTATCATGTCAGCAAATCAACTTGTGATTCTGACAGCATATGTATTGACCCGGTTTCTGCCTAAGTTGTGTGGAGGGCTTCTTTGTTTAGACCCTTTATCCATACAGTTCTTTTTAATTCTTCAACGCCTTCAATGCTTACTAGGACGTCATTACTAACACCTTGTTGTGATTGTTCCAGTGTTAGCTCAATCTTAGTCGGCATTATTCCCGATTACATTCATCACTCAATCATACCTAAGTGACTGTTTATTTCTAACTTTGGATTTATCCTTGGGTAGATCCCTCCGGTTTTTTGGTTGGATCATAGGATTGATTCCTAACCTAACCACCTATGACATCAGAATCTTCGTAAAATAATATGTTGTTGGTATACGATCGAACCATAAAACCTTTTCATCAGCCATTGAGTCGAATAGATCATATTTAATTACATTATCTCCCCTTATTTTAAAAATAATAAACACTTAGTTTTTGAAATACTTGTGATTAAAATATGTCTTGAATTCCATGGGAGAAAATATTACAGCAATGAATGGTTTTGGAACATGTCTATAATGTTTTGAATACATAAGAGTTTGGTCGTTGTTATGTATCTAAAACCATTAAAACTTTTTGTTTTTCGAAAACTCCCCATCAAAATAAGACCAATTGAGAATCTGTTTCTTTTGAAAACATAGTGAGGTGTATGGAGAGTTTGAAACACACAATTAGAAAGATATGAATTGTCAACGAGAATTCTTAGAAAATTTTGTTCCACTAACTTTTGAAAAACCAATGTTAGAGGACTTCTCTTCTACGCTAAGGGTAAGCGCACTGAAACGTAACACTTTCCTTTTTCTTGAGCTAAAACATGAATATCTTGTAAGAACACTCAAGACCGAGAAATGTTAATTTTCTCGTTGTGAGGATAAGTTTATAAACCCTCCTTTATTTGAAGTCCGGGTTATGTACTGATATTTGCACATAATCCATCTAGAAAATTAGAAATGACATGTTTTGAAACTATTTGCAACTCTCGCTCGAACTTCATTTACACACCCGTGTCAATGTTAATCGACATTTCTAAGCACGTAAATGTTATCGATTCCAAGAGACATTCGAGAAGAATCATTTGGAAATTGTTCTGATTTGTCTGATTTTAGTATTTTTCTTTTTGAAGGTTTGTATTTTTGTATTTTTCTTTTTTCAAAAATATGTACATGTTTGATTTTTGATGATGATATCAAGCAGTCTCAAATGGTCAAACCTCCAGATCACGCTCGAGTCCAACATCTCATACCAATCCTTCTGACAATATACTTAAATACGATCCCAGGAAGGGCTTTCCGTATACATGTCAGTCTAATAGGGATTCAGTTCTGACCAAATATAGTTCAATTATACCATTTTCAACCTGTTTCCCTTTATGACAACATACGAGTATGGATGTGGCTTTGTCCGTGATGTTGAACGGGTTGCAAGTTATTGCTATGCTGTCTGAGAGTCCCGAATACAACGGTATTTTGTTGTAGGTAAAGCCATAATCTTGAAGCTGTGTCCTCATCCACATTACTTGAGCACAACTTAGAGATAACGCCACGTACTCTGCCTCTGCTGAAGACATTGCAGTGCAGTTTTGTTTCTTTGACATCTAACTTACTAACTTATCACCAAAGAACTGTATCCCTCTAGAAGTGCTTTTCCAAGTATCAAGGCATCCGGCATGATCAGCGTCTGAAAATGCTATTAGTTCAAAGCCAGAATCCTTTGGATACCAGAGTCCCATGTTAATGGTACCCTTTAGGTATTTAAAGATTCTTTTAACCTCCTTGAGGTGCTTTTGTGTTGGTCGTGCTTGATAACGTGCACAATAGCATACTGCTTGCACTAAGTCTGGTCTACTAGATGTCAAGTACATGAGTGACCCAATCTTACTATGATAATCAGATTGGTCTACGGGTTCTCCACTCAAATCTACATCTAGTTTGGGTTTAGTATTATGCTTTTTCAGAAGCGTACTTGGCCTGATTGATAAAAATACCTTTTGGGGACTGGTGGATCTAAAGTCCTAAAAAGAATTTCATCTCCCCCATTAAGGACATTTCAAATCTACTGTGCATTAACTTTTCAAATCTTTTTGAATATTTAGGGTTTGTAGACCCAAAAATTATGTCATCAACGTAAATCTGCACAAGTAGAATATCCTCCCCGTATTTTATCTTGAATAAAGTTGGGTCAATTGTACCTTTAGTAAAGCCTTTGGACATCAGGAAGTTTGATAGTTCATCATACCAGGCTCTTGGAGCTTGCTTTAATCCATACAAAGCTTTCCTTCAGAAGTAACTTTTCTGGATGATCTGGGATCCACAAACCCTTCTGGCGAGAAACATAAACATCTCCTTCAGTGGACCTTAAGAAATGCCGTTTTTACGTCATCTGATAGATTGAAAGGACTTGTGTGCTGCGGGGCAATGAAAATCCGAACTTCCTTCCAAGCGAGCAACTTGGTGCAAATGAATCCTTCAAATCACACCTTCATCCCTGAGCAAACCTTTTAAGCTACAAGTCGCGGCTTGTGCGAAATTACAGTCTGATCTTCATCCTTTTTGTTCTTCCATAACCACTTTAGCTTTATAATCATCTTGCCAAATGGTTTGTGTCGAACTAGTTCCCAGACTTTAAGTCTGTCCGAACTGATGAAGTTCATCCTGCATTGCCTTCGGATCCATGCCATAATCAGCCATTGCCTCCTTAATGTTTTCGTTCAACCAATACTCACCGTGAGCGCGAACGAAAAGTTTTAACTTTACTTTATCCATTTTACACATTTCAGGATCTGTGGCAAGCTTTCGTCTTGTTTGAACTGGCATGGTTAGATTTCCACGAACTTGTTCTAATGGATGATCTTTGGTCTATCGTAATCATGACTTTGGTGGTTGAAATGAATGAACATCGGTATTATCAATGTTGCGTGAGGAAGACTCACCAATTTCTTGTACCCGTGTACAAAAAGGATTGATAAATTCAGCTTCTTGAAACGATGCATTCGGTGCTTGATCATTGTTGTTGTCCTCAGCGAGACCGTGTGTTGGATTGTAATATTCTTCAAGTAAAGGACTGAAGAGAAATTCTAACCCTTGTTGTGACGAATCTGCCTTTTCTGCTGTAGGACAACAATTTTGTCCTTGGGGCACGGGGGTCAGAGTTGTCCATAATCGACGCCTTTTGTCCTTGAGGACGAGGCCTAAAGAGAACATTTTCAACAGACATCTCTTGTCGTTGAGGTGCGAGGTCAGAACGGTTGTTAATCAGACATCATCTCTTAAATTCAGTCACACTGATATGAATGGACTCACACTAATTAAGCAGGTCTCTGTTTGTAAACACGATATCCCTTTGACTTGAGTAGAATATCCCACATGACACATGGATCCCCTTTTTCTTCATCTATCCAGATCTTTCCCCATCTCTATTTATGTAGATAAATGCAACCAAAGAAGTAAGATGATATTATTGAAGGTTCCTGTCATTAATGATTATGATATGCCGTCTTTCCATGAGTCGATATGATGATTGATCTGTTCTGAGTATAGCATGCGGTTGCAACTGCTTCAGCCCAAAATGATAATGGAAGCTTAGAAGCTGAAAGCATCGTTCGAGCAGCCTCAACAAGAGTGCGGTTCCGTCTTTCGACAACGCCGTTCTGTTCAGGTGTTCGAGGAGTGGAAGTCTGATGTTCAATGCCTTCTTCTTTGAAATAAGCATGGAGTGTCTTGTTCAAGAACTCTGTGCCTCTGTCAGTACGGACAGTAATAACTTGAGCTTGAAGATTGCGTTGAATCATCGTGAGAAAGTCTTTGAGAACTTCTGGTGTTTCATCCTTGGATCGTAGAAAAAGAGTCCAAGTGTATCTTGAATAGTCATCAACAATACCCAAAATATATTTCTTCCATTTAAGCTTGCAACCCGCATTGGACCAAACAAGTCCCATGTGAAGCAAATTCAGTCCTTCCTTTGGAACTTGGAACAGCTTTTGACTTATAATGACTTCTTTTGCTTTACTAATTCACAAGACAACAAAGTTGATCTTGACATATGGTCAACTATAGGTAAGCCCTTCACAAAATCTTTCATTGAATAGTAAGGTATTTATCGAAGTTAAGATGAGAAAGTCTTCGATGCCATAACCATGCTTGAGTTGGTGAAAGCTTTATCCATGAAACAGATCAGAGTTGATTAAGTGTTTTCCTATTGAAGATAAATGTGTAGAGATTCGGATCCACGCTTACCAGTTAGTAAATCATTTTCCCCTGAAGATCTCTCACAAAACAAGTAGAATATCCTAAAAGCACACCTCCAAATCCGGCATCACAAATTGCCCAACCCGAGAAAAAGATTGTGATTGAGGCCTTCGACGTAATAAACCCTCTTGATCATGACATTTTCCTTGAATCAATCTCCATAACCAAGAATGGAGCAAATTTGATCATTTCCCAAAACAACATTAACCAAAAAATTCTCCACAAAATACTCAACAGCTTAGAATGTCCCGTCATGTGGCTTTGTTGCATCAGAGACAACAATGAATTGGATATTATACAATCTGCAAGAGAATAGAGGATACGATGGAACATTGGACAAATTGGATCCTAAGGAATTTGATATCTTTAAGACATTAGCAATCCTAGAGACAATGTCTATAGTGGGACTAATGCTTGTTGATACATCCTCTTTCCTGATTTTAGGCATCCATATCTTTTTGGTCCTAAGAGGCTTTTGTGGGGTGTGCGGGGGGGGGGGGGGGTGTGTCCATTCATAACCTGATGGACATCTCTTAGCTAACCCACCATCTCCATACCCTGATATTGTATTCACATACAACTCCTTATGTAACTCCTTGGATTATTTGAAATAGTGGTATCTGATGCAACTGTTTTCTTATGGGGTGTTACAACAGATTTGTTCACTTTTCTCTTGGTTACTAGCACTAATAGACACTACCTTTAGGCTTCTAAGTTCTAGCGTTCACGTTCTTTCCTATCAGAAACACAAGCTTCATGATTAGAATAAACACACATTTTCCACATTCACACAAACAACATTAACATTCAAAGGTTTGAATTTGAATTGTCATTACACGCAGTTACAGACTTTGTTTTCTTAGAAATACTAGAAATCCTATGATGGTCTTCTACTTCCTTCTTTTTAAACTTCACTTGACTATTGTTTGGCATGACCTTATCTTTAACTTGATAGCACTTAAGCTGTGGTCTGCTAACACTAGTAGTGTGATTTACTCCTTAGATTTGACATGTGAGGAATTAAGTATTCCCTAAGAAAATGAGGCAACTGAGTTCTTTGTTTGTGTTGTGGTAGTGGCAATTCTATACATTCCTAGTTTAAGCACATTCTGTGTATTTCTGCTTTGTTTTCTATTCTGAGGCAAATTCTGTTGAGTGACTTGTTTAAACAAACCATCCGACACATTAGTTTTATTAACCGACTGTTTCATTTGAAAACTTCTCATTTCAGGAGAATTTGAAAAAGGAGTCGGTTTTCCTAAAACTGATGGTTTTTGGAACCGTTGATCATTTGTTGTCGAACAATAGATGGATTATCAACTGAGTTTCCACAGACTTTCCTTTTGTTCCCGAAATGAGTTTCTTTAACTCATTTACACCATGTCTTGTCTTGCATTTGAGCTTCAAATCTTGTATTTCATGATATTAGTTCACGATCTTTTCAAAATACATTTGAAGCAATTTTCTTTTCAAACTGGGTATTTTTCATCGTTTCATTACAATGTTGTAAAGAAAGTTCAAGAGAAATTGAGTGTTTTCAAGTTTGGCAAAACTCTTTAAAAGTTATTATGAACTTTCGTTATTAACAGATTCATTATGTTTTGACAGCTTTTGTGCAAGACATTCACATCTTACTTTATGAAGATACATTCATTGCAATTCAGTATGAGCATTAATTTCAGACAAAGAATGCAAATATGACATATAACATCTATTATGACACACACTCTTCAAGAAGAGATCATACATATTTGAAAATCAGACCTTTTCAGATTCAAGTTCGCAACCTCTTTTCAAGTGGATTTAACGTACTCATAACATCATGCATTTTCCGTTTTAAGTTCATGTTCAAAACGAAAGCTATCATTTTGTGATTTATGGAAAAGAGGCATTAAAAAGGATTTTAACAAAAAGTTCGATATCATGAGCAGTTGTACCCGAAAATAATCCTAGCATGTTTAAACCAATTTGATCAACAATTCCTAAATTGATTGATGTTAAATGTCAATTTCGTTAAAAACTTGTCTACTTAACTAATGGATATTAAAACCGGGTAGAAAGGCAACGTTTATAGCAATGTTGGTTTTGTTCAACAAACGGTTTTCTCCACATTGTCTTCCTAACTTCTTTGTTGCGTTCCAACTGATAAAGAAACTCCAGTGAGGGTGATTGTTTGCTTTGAAAATTTCATAAAGACCATTTTTTGTTTGTGTAAACAATATGGTTTAACATAACTTTAATTCAATTTGATCTACTCCAGTTAACAGAGTCATGGTCCTCTTCCTATCATGGGGCAGGGGCAAAATCTGTTTCAGGATCAGAAGTATCAATGGGATCTCATACAAACAGGGCTTCTCGATTGAGCTTTCTTGAGTACCTTGGATTAGCAAAGGTTGGTCTACCATTATATGTCGAGCATTTGGGTGCTAACATATGAATGGTCTGAATTGACTGATTACGAGTATAAACAATTTCATTCAAAAACTTTAATTGTTTGTCCATTTCAATCATCTTGTCAATATCTTTATCTTCCTTAACCTTTAAATCCGAAATGACCTTTGTGTTCTCTTTGAGATAACCTTCTAGTTGTGACCTTGTTAAAAGACTCTTTTTGACTAATTCATCGTGTTTCTGATTGAGAATTGAAATTTCATAGGCTTTAGTTTTCAAACCTTCTTTAATTTCAATGTCTTTTAGAGCTAATAGTCCTAGAGTTTCATTTAACTTTGTTTGAAGAATTTCATAATCAATCGTCCGGTCATTAAAGGCTTTGTACTTCTCAAACTCATTCTGTTTGTTCTGAAGTGCAATCAGACAACTATCCCGGCAACTAATAGCCTCCCCCAAAGCACTATTAGTTTCATCAAGGTTAGTTTTGCACTTTTCTAATTCTTGAGTCAATGATGCGTTTGCTTTCTTTAATTGCTTTAAAATCGTTTTGTTTTCCTCCGTATCAAGAGTTAAATTAGCAAGCGCAGCACGCTCATCAACACATTCTGCAGCATTTTGATCAACCTGATTATCATTAGTACATATATTTGATGAATCAGGAGTGACATTGCTATCATCCTTCTTCAAAACATATGTGTCGTTAATGGATTCTGGTTGCTCAGAATGTCATCTCACATTGTCATACACATTACTTTCATCATGATTTTGTACCTGTTCCAATGGCTGGCCAGTAGAACTGGATTCTTCAGGTGAGACCTCCTGAATCTTTGCCATGTAGCTGTAATGTGCTTCCAATTCCTGTTCATCAATCTCTTCATCCGTGTCCTCTAGCCAATCAGCTTGCTCAGCTTGCAGAGGAACACCTTGTTCAGCTTGTTTGCACATCATCATCTTTTCCTTGTGATACTATCCTTAACCGCTTTGGCTTCCTGCATTCCTTTGCATAGTGCCCATATCCCTTGCAGTTAAAGCACTGTATCCCAGTCTGTTGCACTACCTGACCTGTCTTCTGTTTCCTAGCCCAACAACTTTTGATTCCTAAACTGCCTTGACTTATTGTCATGTTATACCTTGGTGTGGTATCTTCAGTCTTGTTCCTGGAGTTTGAAGAAGTTCGAAGGTTGTTGTTGGTAGGTTTGTAGGAGCTTCTTGAAATACTTTGCAATTGAGTGCCAATCCTTTTGCATTTCCTTGTCCCTGTTCAAGATACTGTCTTTTCAGAAACAGACTCAGATGAGGTGTAATTGGTTTGGCGACCTCTTTGCCTTTATTTTTTTTGTTTTGTTTGTGTATTGGTAGAATGCACTTTGTCTTATGTGAAATGATGTTGCATTTGATCTTTGAGGTTTTGGTGCTTGATAGTAATTATCTGAATATGGTTGAGCAGCCGCAATGAGTGCTAATGGATTTGCACTTTTGGCTATTCTCTCAGCACGGATATCATTAACCTCCAGTTGAAACTGCTTCAGAATGTCAAACAGTCTGTGATATGAGACGGTGTCTATCTTTTCTGATTGCTTGACAATCGTCACAAATCTTGACCATTCTGGTTGAAGTTGTTGAAGAAATTGAACATTCACTTGCATTGTTGTAACTTGCAAGTTGTTCCTTGTCAACTCATTCATCAATTTGTAAAACCGTGAGTAATACGACTCCATGGATTCTCCATCTCGAGAAGTAAACTTCCCAAATTCCCAGAACAGATTGGTCTTTACATCTTGTACGTTCAACGATTCACCCTGTTGTAGCCTTTCAATGGCTATCCACATTTCATTTGCTGTGTTGCAAGCATCAACAGTGGAATAGATTTCATCTCCAATACCAGTTAAAAGCAAGAAAATTGCTTCCTTTTCAGACTGAAAGTGTTCTTTGTTCTCTGGAGTCATGTTCAATACAGTTTCAATTGTTGTATGTTGTTGAACTGCAGGACGACCTTCAGCTTCTGGAACAGCTTGAATAAGTACACTTGTTGGCACGTAGGGACCATTTAGTATGCATTTTTTTAGTCCGCCACCATTTGGTTTTGTGTCAATGTACCGTAGAAAACGTGATCTCCACTGTGAATATCTTCCTGGTCCAAGCATTGGTGGACGATCTTTTGAACCAGCTGCCATGATATTATTGTGCATTTGACTATCTGTCGAGGATGTGTTGACTGGAGTAGACATGATGAATGAATGGTTATTAATTATGAAGTGTGAAAGATTTTGTTGGATCTTAAAGTGGATAATGAAGTGATTGAAGATTGTGGTTGTATCCATACACGTTTCACGGGATTTTTACTTCTTCTATGATCAAAAACCAAAATAATTAACGGGATTTTACAATATCACTAGATAACCGTGAAAGAAAGATTCGGAATCAGCGTCCAATGATTTAACAGATAATTATCTGGCTTGGGTTAAAAAGCTGATTGTTATAAATAGCTCACCAAACTAAACGGGCCAAAAAATACAGATTGGCCGTGAGCTAGAACAAAAACAAGTTCTAACACAAATTCAAAAACTGAAAAATGTCAATAAATCTTAGTAAACGAGTGTTTTGGGCCTTGAAAAATCCTTTAAACTAGCTAAAGGAGGGGGGTTACATCGTAATCTCGTTTTTCTCTTCGATTTGAGAGGTCACGGGCCTGAAACGGACTTACGGATCAAAAGTTATGGCTGTTTTACTGAAACCCTTTTCTTCACACAAAAAATTCTTAGTAAACCGCTGCCAATTAGTAACTCGCCGTTTAGCAACTCGCCGTTTAGCAACTCGCCGTTAGCAACTCGCCGTTAGCAACTCGCCGTTAGCAACTCGCCGTTAGCAACTCGCCGTTAGCAACTCGCCGTTAGCAACTCGCCGTTTTTAGCAACTCGCCGTTTTTAGCAACTCGCCGTTTTTAGCAACTCGCCGTTTTTAGCAACTCGCCGTTTTTAGCAACTCGCTGTTTTTGGCAACTCGCTGTTTTTGGCAACTCGCTGTTTTGGTCAACTCGCTGTTTTGGTCAACTCGCTGTTTTTGGCAACTCGCTGTTTTTGGCAACTCGCTGTTTTGGTCAACAAACCGCCGTTGACTTTTTCCTTAATTCGTGGATCTTGTCCCCTAGCTAGTCAAACCGCCGGCAAGAGATATAATTAAATAAGCAACTCTCCACCAAGAACACTAGGACGATTTTTACAAAATCACTCAAATAAGCTTTTCTATCCACGAATCAAAGCTCTAACATGCAATACTAAGTGTGTATATCAAGTTTAAACACACCTTAACACGTCTTTCTTTGAGAATCGTCCAAAATTAGGCAACTCTCCACGAAGAACACTAACCTTTTAAAGCTTATAATTCGAACTTTGAGCTTGTATAACACACGAAATTGATACAACCTAGCCTCTTTGATGTGTAGAACAAGAGAAGATCAAGATTAACAAACCATTAGACCAAAATTTTTTTTGAGCCGTGTGGTTTTTTTCACATAATAAGCCACGAATTTGAGCTAGTTTAGCCACACGAATCAATCACGAATCCACCCTTTGCTCTGATGCCAATTGTAGGATCCCGTAATCACTTCATAACATATATAAATCACGAATCGAACTAGAAAAAAAATGAAAGAAAGAGAGATGGAGTTTTTGTACAGCGAGAAAAAGAGGAGAGAGAGATTAGAGAGTTTTGGAAAAGGAAAAGATTTATTAATGAACAACTTACTCTTTTCTAAATAGAAAAGAGTTTATATACCCCGTCGCGTTAAAGGTACGCGCGGGATATTTAACTAGGACCCGGGCTCGGGTTTTGCTTGGGATTAAACCCGAAACATATACAATATTAGATTATCTATCGAGCCCGATTCCCGATATTATCCTATTACAACATTAACTAATTAAAGACCGAAGCTCCATCGAGATGACCGGGAACTTCCTTGTTCGACTCAATAAATTGAGGGCAACAGTTTTAGGAAACAGGCAAATTGATGTGTGCCAGGATGTTTCTGGAAGAGTCGGATAAGAATGAGCAAATATGTCAGAGTTGCCCAACATGATACACAGAAAAAAAAAAAAGTGTGTAATGACACTTAAGCCAAAAACCATGCAGGATGCAATTGAATTTGCAACTGAACTGGTGGATAAGAAAATCCATACTTTTGCTGAACGACAGAGTAAAAACAAAAGAAAGCAAGATGATAACAAAAAACAACAACAACAACAAAACAAGAGGCAGAACACTGGTCGGACCTACACTGCAGGATCTGGTGAGAAGAAACCTTACGGAGGATCCAAACCTCTGTACTCAAAATGCAACTATCACCATGATGACCCATGTGCTTCAAAATGCCACAAGTGCAACCGAGTTGGCCATCTGGCTCGTGACTGTAGGAGTACTATAAATACTAATGCTAGTAACAATCAGAGGGGCACTGAGCAGGTCAGAAACCTACTTTCTATGAATGTGGAGCCCAGGGACATTTCAAGAGGGATTGTTCAAAGCTGAAAAATAACAACCGTGGTAACCAAGGTGGAAATGGCAATGCTCCAGCGAAAGTGTATGCGGTAGGCCGTAAAGGGACAAACCCAGACTCAAACGTCGTTACGAGTATGTTCCTTCTAAACCATCGCCATGCTTCTGTGTTATTTGATACTGATGCCGATAGAAGCTTTGTGTCTACTGCATTTAGCTCCCAAATTGATGTCACACCATCTACCTTAGATCATTATTATGATGTTGAACTAGCTGACAAGAGAATAATTAGGTTAAACGCTATCATTCGGGGTTGTACATTAAATTTCTTAAATCACCCATTCAACATAGACTTAATTCCCATAGAACTTGGTAGTCTCGATGTCATAATCATTATGGATTGGTTGGCAAAGTACCAAGCCGTCATTGTTTATGCCGAGAAAATCGTTCGTATTCCCTGGGGAAATGAAACATTGATTGTTCGTGGATACGGAAGCGACCGAGGAAACGAGACTTGTTTGAACATCATCTCGTGCACTAAAACACAGAAGTACATGCTAAAAGGATGTCCTATCTTTTTGGCACATGTTACTACAAGGGAGACTGAAGACAAGTCAGAGAAGAAGCGACTTGAGGACGTACCGATCGTTTGAAATTTTCCTGAAGTATTTCATGAATACTTGCCGGGTCTCCCTCTGACTCGACAAGTGGAATTCCAAATCGATTTGATACCTGGTGCTGCACCTGTAGCATGGGCACCTTAACGGTTGGCCCCGTCCAAAATGAAGGAATTGTCAGACCAACTCTAAAAACTTTCTGACTAGGGCTTCATAAGACCCAGCTCCTCACCTTGGGGAGCTCCGGTCTTGTTTGTAAAAAAGAAGGATGGATCGTTTCGAATGTGTATTAACTACTGAGGGCTGAACAAGCTAACGGTGAAAAATATTTATCCACTCCCAAGGATCGACGATTTATTGGATCAACTACAAGGATCTAGTGTTTATTCTAAGATAGACTTGCAATTAGGTTATCACCATCTTCGAGTACGAGAAGAGGATATTTCGAAAACGACATTTAGAACTCGATACGGTCATTATGAGTTCCAAGTTATGCCATTTGGCTTGACAAACGCACCAGCAGTATTTATGGATCTCATGAACCGCGTATGCACGCCATTTTTGGATAAATTTGTGATTGTCTTTATCGACGATATTCTCATCTACTCCAAGAACAAGAAA